>OU015493.1:63766144-63821144 GCA_907164885.2 Dolomedes plantarius
AGTAAATTATAAACGTGGGATCAAGGATATCACTTTGGACGTGTCTTAAGATACTTTCATGGCATTTGATACACTCGTTGAATATCAGGGGGAAAGGGGGAAGAGGGAAGTAAGAAATGTCCCCGAGGCACATCAGTATTCTAAGTGAGTTCAGATGAGGTAAACACTAGATCCGGGTGTGGGTAGGAAAATACTTTTATAACCATGGCACGTGTCTCATAAACAATATAAACTTATAAAGACAAGGGAGTTTATAGTACCGCCTCTTGTCTTCCGAACATGTATAACAAAACCAAAATTATATGTAAAGGAGTGACTGATTAAGAATTTATAGCCAAAGAACGTTGACCACTTTGCACGTCGTGGTCAGAATATCAAAGAAGACGGTATGTTGGATTCCGGTTCAAATAATATTTCTTATCTATATATGTAAAACAGTTCCGTAACTGACTCACTGACTGACAGATAATGCATAGACCAAACCGCTGGACCTAAAGGGCTAAAATTTTGCATGTCAATACTTTCTATAGTGTAGGGGTGCACTAAGAAAGATTTTTGAAAAATTCTTCTTCGATTTTTTTAAATTAAATTTTTTGGCTGTTTTGTAACTTTTTTAAAGTTTGTATTTAAAATAATAATTTGGGGGTTATAAATTTTATATCACGAGAAAGATCATAAAAAATTCCTTTAAAATGAAATCTTTTTAGAAGCTTTACCTCCATTTTTTAATTTTTGAGGAATTTTTAAAGATTAATCTTTAGAATTTAATTTATTAAATGTGGATCACGAAATTTCTTTTCTTATTGTGATACTCTAAACTAATTTTGTGTCACGTGCATAACAACGAAATAAATTGACAAAAAAATGTTTTCTTTTTTCTTTCTAAAGCGGCAGACGATTGGACATTATCCAAAAACATACAGTAAAAGATATATTTAAACTACAGTAAAAGATATATTTCTCTAACTGTTATATATTAACTGAACTATATTCTTTAGTATGTTCTATTAGATTTAATTTGAATATTTTCTTCTACATTATTTTGTCTATAAAAATATCCGTTACGATTGTTTTATAAATATATTTTTTTTTTGCCATTAATTGCATACATTGACCGTTGTATTTAATTTGAATGTACGCCGTAGCGAAGCACGGGTAAGCTAGTATTTAATAAAAAGTAAAAAAAAGACCATCAGTAGTGTGGGAGATTATGTCGTGAAATATACTAACAAGACATTGAAATATTTTTTCCCTTGTACGGGAGCTTTGGGTCTCGCTTTCAACAGAAAAAGAATGTATTCTTATAAAAGGAGAAAAAATCATCCATGAAAGCTATATCATAGATGTAAACGATACCAAATTATAAGTCGAAGGAACTAAAAAACTTTCTTTCAAACTATCATAACGAGAAAATTCGAATGCTACTAAATATCATCATTTCTTTGAAGAAATTCAGTTTAAATTGAATGGAACCAGTGTAATACGATCGGTAATCTGTAGTCTCTGAAAAGTATGAGACACCAGAGATCCATAATGAGAACTTTTCTTAGCTTAGTGCTTCTACGGTAACTAGACTTGTTGAGTATGATGAGAAGTTGTGAAGTTTAAAATTCCATGAGTGTGGTCATATGTCTAATTGATATCATCAGAAGATGAAATATTTAAAATTTTCTACATTAATAACGAAATTCTTAAATAAGGAACAGTGAGTAAGAAATATTTAGTTCCTAAATAAAGAATATATGTTAAAGTTCGTTAAATAGGGTATTCTACCAAACGCATGAAATTAATTATACAATAAAAACATATTTTGAGCTGAAAAAATAAAAATCTATTAATTTATTACATTGTCGTGATATATGCATCGATTTTTGCTTAAAAGAAATTAAGCTACATAGGATGGACCTTTAATAGTGGCAACTAGGTATGTACAAAGTAAATAGAAGAGATACACGGACAGAAACTTTTATAGCCCTTTAGAGTGGTAACCAGTATTGCTTAGGATCCGTTGAAACGTTCTGGAAGCTGCAGGATGCCGTTGGCAGCACCTAAACTGTTGATCCTTCGAATGGAACGATCTACAGCCTACAGAATCTCTGGTGGAATCCATGGAGCGGTTCTTTCATTTTGGGGATGAGATCAAAGTCACAGGGACTTAAGTCCGGGGAATATGGGGGATGGTAGAGCACTTCCCAGCCCCAGCGATCAAACACATCAACCGAAATGTGCGCACAAGCATTTTCCTTCCATCAGTGCGATGCCAAAATTTATTTCGTACTATAATCCGGCAAGTAAAATATGGCTTGTTCATCCTATCACTGTGTAGGCGTGTGACGTTTGTGGGAAGAGCGCATTCGATCTGAGGTAAGGCAGGTATGTGACGTACTAGTTGTGTAAGCAGCTTTCCTGTGTTCTTCTTCTTGGGGGCTTTACACCAGTATTGCCACTATTAAAGTTCCATCCCTCGTATATCCAACTTTAAAATAGTATTCCAATTTAATCCCCCCCTCATTTATTAACATATTTACATATACATGAGGTTAAAAGAAAAGAGCATAGAATGCGATTAAAGAATGTAAATTAAAGAAATAAACAAAAATTAGTTATGTAAATTGCTTCATTTACAATTATTAAGCCTCTCCATTTCAAGTAATTATCAACACATTGTATATATATTTTACTTCGTTTCTTATCTTTAAATACCCAGTTAGAGATAATGTCTGCAGTAATTGATATTTACGAGGTATATGCATCAATTTTGAATCCAGATGAATGATTTTAGCTACTTTGTAACATGGACAACTGTATTTTATTTAATATCTCTCTCTATGTAGATACATACATATTCATACAAACTTGTAGATATATATCCCTTTAAATAAATATATATATATATATATATATATATATATATATATCACAATTTTGACATCGCTTGTCGGGTCTTAACAAGTACACACACACACACATACATATATATATATATATATATATATATATATATTCGTCAGTTAAAGAAATAATCAGAATGAACTTGCCAGAAGGTAAATAGTTTCCGTACTTTACAGGGAAGTGGAAGATCTACAAGGACAACTGTTGCTTTGCCCTGAAAATCCGTTCCCAATGCCAACAACTAAGAACACTGTCGTCATCCGCAGGATCGGAACCCGTTGGGTACGAAAAGCTGGTACCCAACGGGTACGAGTTAAACAGCTATAATCTGGTTGATGTGGTATGGAGGTTTTAGAGATGGAAGAGAAGACATTCATGTCAAACCTAACCCATGCAAGCCTTAAATATGAGAGCAATTTCCAAGTCCTTGTTTCAACAACAGCAGAAATTTACTGACAACGGAACGTCAGTGTACTCCATACCATATATTCTATGTAGTAAATGTGTAGTCGATTTATAAAGGCGAAATATGAGGAATGAGCACACATATAAAATTAACACCAATTTAATGCAAATATTTTTCTACAAAAGGAAGCGTATCTTTCAAACATTTAACGTCACATCTGAATTCTAGCCTCTCTCTGTCGTGTCATTTGGCAACATTTCTTTTCATTTCACGGTGTCCCTTAGGGAACGACATATGCAGACGGTTTAACAGCCAAACACTGAATCTCAGGGAGGCATCAGTATTCTGAGGACGTGTGATTGAGATGCCCTCTAGAATGAAGCCGTAAATCTGTAACCAAACCACGTTTCTCTAAAATGATACGGACGCCTTAAAGAGAATAATAGCTCGTAGGTCTGTAGTATTTCTGCTCCAGTATTACTTTTGAGAGACTAGAGATATGTGATTTTCTTTCTATACATAAAATGTTATGGATATAACTCATTCTGATATGAAAGGCCATGGCTATTGATTCTGTACATGAAATGTAAATGATTTCCACCACAACTTTTGGAGCCATTTGCAAAAATCTCAGATTTTATGTCTTAGATTAGAACGATAAATAACAAATTCTATTTATTATCTTTCCCTTGATATTTTTGAATTATTTTTTTTATAAGTAAAGAATTCTTCAGAACTTTAGACGTCCCGTTGACTATTTCTGAGAATCAGTGCGAAATAATTTCTTAAAACAAAGCGCTGATTTGGACAGGGGACTATATCGAAAGATTAGATAAGGAAGGTTGGAAGAAGATAAATATATTTTAAAAGTTTTAAGAAATGGCAACATGTACAATAAATAGCTGGAATGTATGGAGAATATTTCCCATACATTGGCAATATATATAGCAAATGTATAATCAAATGCATACAAGCCTTTTTGTTCATTTATAACCGGAACCGAATAAAATCGAATAATTATTCTAGTAACCATGTACCTTAGAAATGTCCTCAATATCCCAAGTAAGTCGAGTGGAGGGGTAACTAAGACAAGAAAAACATCTCAAGTGTACCCAGAAACCATGGATCTGGATTATGTCCCATTTCTTCGAATAAAATAGAGGCGATGGGTAACAAGGGCAGAAACAGGCATTTTCAAGAAATTTGAAAACACAATCTGGATTGGAAAAAAAACTTTACACCAGGGATACATCAATATATTGCTACTGTATTATTAAAAAAAGACAACCACGGCAAAAACACGCATCTTTAATGTATCTAGAAGCAACAAACCTAGTTTTATAACTTAATCATGCTATCTCGTTGGAGAAAAAGCCAAACTAGTGCAAAATCTGACATCTCAGCCATGCCCAAAATTCAGGGGCCTCACTTAAAATATAGGCTTCTCATTCATACAATGCAATCAATTTCATTTGCAAGCTAAATCATTTCAAACGTGAATCTTCTCTAAATTGCTTCTGGAGAATAACAATTTCCAACATACGGCAGGAAATAAAATGTAGCAACATCTATGATTTGGGAGACAAAGAATAAATAATAATGAGATAATAAACTTTTCGAGTCTATCCGAAAACAGTAAGCTAAGCAATCTTAGAAATGCCGACAAAATTATTTATTCAATTGGACGATGAATGAAATCCAATTATACAGGGATTGTCATTCTCGCATCTTATTTAGGTCTCACGAACAGTCATATTGTCCTGGAAACGATCTCAGCGGAAAAAAAAAATACATATACATATATATACTCAATTCTCTATTGTGAGATCAATTCAGAAGTTTTCTCTCGAACGACAGAGTGTTGTTTCATTTGTCAGTCTTTTTCGATTTCCTCCAACGCTTCATCATACCATGGACTTACTAGTTTGAAGTATCACGTCTGAACACAGCATCATCTGACGTCCAGAAATGCAAGAGGCCCAATTACTATTGAAATGATTCTCTGAAAAAGGAGAGCCTTTTTATCTATTTCCATGAGCCCAAAGGAAATAAATGCTGGATATAAAAAAAAGCAACTCTCAACGAAAATATGATTTAGTAAATTGCTTGTCATTTTAAGAGGTCGAATTTCAGTTCTCTTCGCTGAATTTATGCTACTTCTCTATTGAAAATCTTTATTTTCTTTAGGCAAGAATAGCAACAACTTCTTAGAAAGTATGAAAACATTTTGAAGAGTTACAAATAATACATATTATAATAATTTATTTAATGTATTTATGTTTTGTAATAATTCGTATATATTTCGTAATGTTAATGGCGTAGTCTATATTATAAATGGATTGCTCGTTTTTGAAACAGAAAAAAGATCTCAGAAAAATATCACTAAAAAAATTATCCGTATTTTACCAACTTTTGGGGATATACCTTATTTAAACGAATGGTTAATGTTAAAAAAATTAACAAAAATTTCTTTTGTTTACTCTCTGTGTATGCACGTATACAAGAATATTGAAATGGCATCCGTAAGTTTAATAATATAGACGTACAGTTACTTAAAATAAGTCGAAAAATTAACACCATTCATTAACGATTCTAACTAATTCAAACAAGTCAAACTAAAGAGACGGTACGCGGTAGACGTTTCAGATATTTCAACAACATATCTTAGACGCATAACATTTTAAAAACTAATTTACTTTGACTAAAAAGGCAAGCTATAACAAATATAACACTAAAAATTTGGGAAATTATTATTTTAAGTTCAAAATAATATGTATCTGCATTAAACTAATGATAACTTATGGTTTTAACATATTTCACAGTTATATTCAATATGTTTCAAATATATATTGAATAGTTATAAAATAATAGTATTGAATAGTTTCAAATATATATTGAATAATTATTTTATTGATTTGCTTATTGAAATATTACTATCCCTTTCTTTTTAATATATCCTCATATAATTTTCTTTAATATAGTGACTAAAAGTGGAAAATTTGGAAAGATCTAGCAAGAAATTTACTGTCTGGGCAAAGCAAAGAAAACAGTTGTAATTAAGAGATAGGGACACTTTAGTCTCATTATTTCTAGATGTAATAGCTAGCACACCTGATGGAAAACTTAATGCATGTTTGATTCCCCAGCGAGATTAGTTCTTTTTACTTGAAGGAAAGAATGAAAGCAAAAATACAGGGCAGAATGATCACTGCTATGATATTTATTTTGTTTACCTTTGTATTTAAAAAATTCTGCATTTTAGGCATTTCTTCGGTCTTTGTTTTGAGTGATATTTAAGATGACTGCCTACGTTCGGGGCCACTTTAAAAAAAATCAATTTTTTAAGGATTTTTTGGTCTTTTATGGTAAAATAGCACTTAAAAATTAAAAATTGAGCAAACACTTACCTGTAAATATCATACTTTTTTTTCAATGCGGAGGCATTTGTCGCGAAGACATTCACTTATAATTCACCGCAGTTTTGCTGGCCATTTCATTATGGGGACGCCCTATAGGCCAGCACCATACTTTTTATAAATTGGTCAATTTGAAGTAACTTTTAATGAAATTTAGCTAAAACGTCTATCACTCTGCACAAAATTCTAATGCTACTATTTTAATTTCCTTCTCACACATGATACATATGACAGTTATCTTCAAAATGACCTACAATCTAATAAAAATTGGGAAATGCAAAAATAATACAGACAATTTTATGTTCCAATATGAAAATTTTCCCCGATTCATCATTCCTTTCCTTATAAAACCAAACCCAAATAAAATCTATTTATTATACATCAATTATTTTACGTCATTTTATTAACAATAGTATCTAAAATATTTCCTTAAAATTTTATCAAATTTTATGCATTATTATCTGAGATATCATGATAACGGTAGAAATTTGTGCTAAAAAACGTAATTCTCAACAAAACACATTTAAAGTTGTTTGTCACTTCAATTTTGTAGCAGACGATGTTTTTTAAAATAGCTATAACTCTGCTTCTAATTGATGTAGAATGAAAATCAAAACGGTTTTGAAAAGAGAAAAGATTGAATTACACGATTCTTGGAAAAAATAAAATTGACCAAAATAGTTAAAAAATGACATTTTCAAAGTAGGCAGTCACCTTAAAAAATAAATATTTAATATAATCGATCCCTTCTCTGCCTCAATGTAACTGACCTCATGTGAAATTTTGAAGCAAAATATTATTTTATGTGTTTCCCTCTATTCTCGTCTTCGAAATTTACAATTTAAACATTTTACTAATTAAATATTTATCAAACGAAAGGATTTTTTCTACTTTAAAAAATAGCATTTCATTCGTCCTTTTTATTTCTTATTTATAAGACGTCAATCAGGAGTACTTGACTGAAATTTGTCAAGGAATTTCGACGGATGTCTCTCTGAACTATCGCTCTTCTACATCACTCTATTCTTCTTTTAGCAATCAGCTGTATCACAAATCTTTTCCATGACCTATCCTTTCAGTTTGTTTTCATAAACCTAATATTCAGTGGATAACAAAGAAGGAATTGCTATGAAGCCTTAAAAGTGGCTGAGACATCATAGATCAGGGCTGTATCATTGTAATGCGAGTAACGCAGAACGACAGCTTTTATTGCAAACAATCACAATGTGCATCTAGCTTTCATCGTCGAAATGTCAAACATGGCATAATAGAATTCTGATTCCTACATGTCCCCTGGTAACAAGGGAGAAAATAGATGTAATTCGAAATAAAAGCTATCATAAGTAATTTTAAAAAAAGATTTATTTATATATTGAAAGGGGTTGAACAAACGAGTCAATTGTTTCGGTAGACTTTAAAATGACACTGTGTTGCGTAAATTTCTTTAAGTTTGTATTTCTTCACAAACAGACTAAAGTTAGACAAAACTGACTAAATATAAACCAATATAAATTTACTTGAAAATTATTCAATTCATTCTTGTATTGCGTGATAAAAGTCCGCTTACCGCATCTTTTTGTCCTAAAGCACGGAATTAATTGTAACAATCAATTTCGAAAACACATATTTCAATTTCGTTTTAGATTTGGGTGCAACTTTGTAGTGAAATAAGAATGCAAATATTTTTTTTTAATTTCATCAGCTTTCTTCTCTATATTTATTGTTTCATGTTTACATTGTTCAATCGCTTCAGAGCAATCAAAAAAGAAACGGAGCCAGAATAAAACATTTTCACAACAATGTGTGAATTTGATTACTAAGGACAGTTTATGGCTAATACATTGCAATTCTTTATGAGTTAAAATAAGCTCCATAATTATATAAACAAAGTGGAGTATCATAAAGAGTCCAGTTATACACAGAGACGCAGAATTAAATCTTAAAAAATGAAATTTTAGTTTCAAAGATAACAAAAACTTTTATGAGATTGGTAGATCAGTCTTATTCAAATAGTTACCTACTCTTGCAAAATAGTGACAAATTTACATTTGGTTTAATATGAAAAAACTGAATTTGAAACACATTTAAAGTTCTGAAAAAATCTATGATCCGTTTAAATCAAACACTTCAGAAATACTAGCATAAAGCATATTACGAAACAAAAATCTATAAAAAATATTTATGAAATATATAACAACATATGGAACAATATTGATAAATGATTTTTATTAAAATTATATATAATTCAGTATAATTATTTTTAAAAAAAATTTCAAAAATTAAAGAAGAAATTAAATACAATTATATATTTTTAAAAGATAATATAGTTTTAATATTTATAAATGATTTTATAATGTTAAATGCTATTTTGGTACTATTAGTAGTATAAATTATTGAAAAAGTATATTAAAACTACATTTGAAAGTAAAATAATCGTATCTTTAAATCGGAATCTTTTGAAATATTAGCATTAAAATTCAGCTCGGTTGGAGTTACAAGTTTACTTTGCTTGTAAACAGTTTATAAAAATTATTTTGTTGAAATATGATGAAATGTTAAGTGTACCTATTTGGTAAGAAAGCGCTGCACTTGACTGACTGTAGGATGTGCTGCTAGACCTCGGAATACAATTTTTTTTTACCTGCAAATTACTAATGCAATGTAAGAAGTTTGAAACTATAGAATCTCCTATTAGGGGTGTTATGTGATTCATCCAGTTGCTGTATTGTGTAATCTAACACTCAACAGATTCTTATTTGATTAATCTTTTGTTTCTCTACCTCCCAACACTTTTCAGCACCAAGTCATTTAGTTAGGTTAAGGGGTTCCGGAACACAAAATTCTTCAAATTTTGAAAAAAAATTATTGTATTAAAAATTTTGTATTCTTTTCCGCTTAAAATGACATTTTAATCATGTTATTTAGAACAGGGTATATTAATTATTATTTTTTTCCAACATTCTAATAGCAGCCAAACTGTGTTTAAATCTGCAAATGCGTTTTTCAGCATGATGGGTTTATCACTATTTCTGACATTTAAATTGTTATAAGTCAAGAGCCGTTAAATATAAATGATTCAAACTTCGAAAATGTCTTTTATAATTATTTTACTTTAGTTTTGATTCAGAAAATTTTAAAAAAATATTTACTTTTGGAAATAGGACTTTTAAAAAATAAATTACATAATTATTTTTCGAAATTTTTACTCTAAATATTTTTAAATTAAAAAAAATTAATTAAAAAAAAAGATTGAATCAAAATTATAACATATATATTTCTGTTTAATTAAATGGAAAAATTTTGAAATTCGACTGATTATATTTTAAATTATAATGATTTTAATTTATCCCCTTTTAAAAAAATATTTAAATTTTTAAATTTTTAAAAAACTTTATATGGAAAATTTATGATATGATTTTGTTTACAAATTAGATGGTTAACCATCACGAAAAAATTTAACTCGATAAAAAATAAAAATTTAAATATGTCCCGGACCCCCTTAAGAGTTTAGATTTACAAAAACTTTTCAAATTAAAGTTTTACCAAAGGAATTTTCACAACGTCCAAAAAAATTCCTTTTTACACTCTAACATAATAAGCAGTGATACCAGTAAATAAATTTTAATTATGTTAGGCATTCTATATTGAATTTGAATAATATTTAATCGAGTGATTATTTAGGGAAAGTATGAGGAAATATCATATGTATAATAATAAAGCGGCACAGTACTTGTTATTGAGAAAGATAACGAACTGCAACGGATATTAGAATCTATATGTACAGTTAATTAACTGAATGTCCAACTTACATTAAACTTCAAATATTTAATCTCTCCCCTAACGTAAGACGATTAAATTTCACGAATGTAGGTATTTCATGAGCTAATAAAGATATGAATTTGAAGAATTTAATATTAAGTCATAATTAGAATTTCGTTTAATTAACAATATTATTTATTTTATTCTTTAGAATTTGAAATATTATCTCACATACATACTCACTCATATTTTCATATGAAGAATTACGTAAGGTTTAAGTATTTGTCTTATGTAAAACTATCAAATTTATTCTAATTTCGCTGAAATTTTTATCATTACATAGACCATTCACTTATTTATTTTATCCTATAGTTTTTGAATTATTCTTTCACGTACATATTCTCTCACATTTTTATACCAATAGTGACGTAAAGTTTAAGTATTTGTTTTATGTAAACCTATCAAATTTATTGTAATTTTGCTGAAATTTTTATCATTACACAGAACATTCACTTATCTATTTTATCCTATAGTTTTTGAAATATTATCTCACATACATATTCTCTCACATTTTTATATGAATAGTGACGTAAAGTTTAAGTATTTGTTTTATGTAAAACTATGAAATTTTTTGCATTTTCGCTGAAATATTTATCATTACGTAGAGTACACATATAATTCAAAGAGAAGTCATACAAATATATATCAGGCGGAATTTATATCCAGGAAATACATTAGAAGTTAACATTTTGAACCAAAGACATGACTAGATGTCTTATATACAACATATTGATTTTTTATAGAAATATACTGTAATAGTATATACGTTTACAAATATGATTAAAATATGCTAATGTTGTCGGATTTAGAATTACTTAAAATGTTCCATAGAAGGTTTGGTGCTGTTATTACAAGAATTTAGAAACATTCGTATAAGATTATTATGGAATTAATTATAAAAGTTATGATTTAATAATAATACACAGCAGAGTACCATCAAAAAAATTCTGTACTTGAAAGAATAATTGTGCACAGTGTACTTACACACTTAACGTATGGTAAGAACTGTGCATTTATTCATGTTAAGGCTGCTGTGTACTAACCCTATTGGATTCGCTCACCTCAATATTAACCTATTGAGGAAATTTGTAAAGCTACATAAATGCTGATAATCCTGTAAAAATGGTATATTCTGATATCCTGAACTCTTCTGCACCTTGCGACAGGATTCATTTTTATAAATTTCGTCCACCAAAGGAATTTAGGAGCGTTTAAAACACACTATACCGGATTTTTGTAAAGGATAATTTAAATTTTAAAATAGTATTTGCATTTTTTTTAAACGAAAAAATGCCCCAGGGTGTATAATTGCTTTTCCTATTACGGGGTAATTTTTTTAAAAAAATCTTTAAATTCAAGTCGGCAATCGTTGGGCACATTTTCTCTATAGGTTAGCAATAAGGTGAGAGAATCCAATAGGGTTAGTACACAACAGAGCTTAATGTTTAATACGCGTGAAGAAAAATAACATGCATTTTCCTATAAATACTTCGAATAAAAGTTCCACTGGTACTATTTATAAATACGTAACCACAGTTCTGAATATGTTATAAAATACTTGCCATGATTGTCAAACAAAAGGATTAATTAAGGGAACAGTGGAATTAAATTTTTTTGTTTTGTTTACTTTTTATCATAGTGATGCAAAATTTTGTACCATATACATTTCATTATAAATATATAGAATATCTAAAAAGCAATCTCCAATCTTATTACAATTTTAAGTTTTTTTTAAAAATTTGAAATTTATAAAAAAAATTTTAAAATGCTCCTTGCGACTTAATTTTTGACATATTTCCTCGATTTTGCATTTTAATCACTTTAAACTGTATAACAAACAAATCTGGATATCAGTTATTTGAATTATTTGAATAGTTAATTTTTGAGAGATTTTCTTTTTCTGAATTCCATACCGACTTTCATCAAAATTTTGTCTTTTAACAAGTGATAAATCAAATTTAATTATCTTAATGAAGTCGAATTGTAAAATGGATGCCCAGATTCTTCGTAAACTGTATCAGGATTCTTTCTTAGGGTGAGTGTCCCAAATATCGCCTACTCGTGTATCTAAAGTACGATCCGCGCTATGTATGAGAAAATGCAGTAACTTCCTAGTTCTGGGTTTGTACTAACAGCGGCGATAGCGACAACGCTCTTATCACTGACAACAGAAACTTATATGGCTTCTGAGTTTGTTTTGGCTGTTGTCTTCGTAAACTTTGGCTCCAAAGAATCATAATCCAGTGAATGACCAGGTAGGTGCATCCAAATTCTAATTTTGCTTATACCATTTGAAAGTGCATTAAACAGAGAATTTGCTAGCAATGCCTTTTGACAGGTGCTCCTAATTTAGCCTGGTAGGCGGCAAGAGGAAAAGAGATAGGCGATATTTGGAATCGCTCTGGAGTTCACTGGAAATTTCAATTTTTCTAATTTAGCTACATAACTTAAACTGGCACTGATTTTGGAACTGGTTGATCTCGGGATACCAAAGGAAATAGTTCTTAGGGATGTTCTTTGAGTTTCCATCCTAATCAGAAACTAAAATGTGGAAGAAATGTTGAAAAAAGTTAGAGTAGGTGATATTTGGGACACTTACCAAATAATTTTCATGAAATTTGAACAAAAATTAAGTCGCATGGAGCATTTAAAAAATCTGAGCCTTTGAAAATTCTGTCTTGAGAAAAACAGATTTAAAGTTTATTACTACACTTACCCTTTATTACTTACTTCGTAGAAGCTTCATAGATGATTTTTTACTTGAAAAAAATCTATTTTGGTACTATTAACCAAAAGAAATATATTCTTTTTTTACAATAACACAACCAATATTAAAATGAAAAGATTTGCTCGAATAAAGGTCAACCATTCCCTTAAACCAAATCGGGAACCGAAACTGGTTGGATAAATAAACGTTCCGTTAACCGAAATTTTTTTCTCTTGCGCATTTTCATGTAAATGTTTTTTTCTGAAGGTAATATTTAATACGTGGTATTTTTAATGATGCCATGGAAACTTAAGAAGTGGCAGGAATGGACGTAAGCGAGAAATAAAATTTTGAAAAAACCTGCAGAAGAAAAGAATAGTGGTTTGGAAACCCGGAAGCCATAATTAGGCGTATCTGGGGAGGGATAACGAAATATCATTAGAAGAATCTGTAAAAATTCTGCATTTTGTGAAACAACTTCTAGAATGTTTAGAAATTGTTTTTAATGATGTTGAGGATAGTGGAAAACTTGGCTCTTTTGATCTATTCCGTGAAATTTTATTTATGGCAGCACAAAAATCACGAGTTATTTTCTTCTCATTATTGTAATCACAGATTAATAAATTCACATTTTCGAGGTGTGTTTTCTACATTTGAAAATATACCTTTAAATAAAATGCACCTGTTTTCAAAATTCGATAAATATTTTATTTACTTAATTTTTAAAAAATGATTCAATAGTTATATATCCTGTAAAAATGAATTGAGAATAGAATTTTATTTTAAACAGCCACGAGCTCTTTATTTTAAAGACCACATAAATATGTAGAAAATAGAATTTAAAAAAAATTGCATTTGCTTGTGATCAGAAGAACTTGATTAGGGCGCGATGGCCCAGTTGGCAAGGACAACGGGCCAGTGATCTGAACGTCTCCGGTTCGATGCCAGTCCCTGCCGTGTACACTAATGGTGGCTGGTGCACGTAAAATCTCTCATAGCTGCAATGTCCTCAAAGTCATCAAAATTTACCTCTGGAGGTGCGGGGTAAAGTGTTCTGGTCTCGTCACTTGACTCGGTCAGGAACCACCTATATGGTGCCCCCTTAAATGCATTGCCAACAGTCTCGGCAGTATATAAATTGCATGGATAAAGTACCAAAAAACAATTGCCATATGTAACAACAACAACAACAACAACAGAAGAACTGAATGAGAAATTACGCATAACTTAACATTGAGGTTTAACAACTGGGATGTCAACTTTCACATTTTGAATGATATTATACAAACAATTGATTAGTGATTTATATATGTATTTAAACATCTGATATAGGTAAGTGAGCATTTAGCATAAATATAATAATTGTAAAGTGCCTTTAGTATTTTTAAATGCATCATGGAATTATCGTTATATAATGAAGTTGGTCCTTTTAATTAATGTATTATTTTGCATTATCGGGGGTTTAGATTGCCAAAATATTTATGTATATAATATTCTATCTTAAACGTATACCATCGATAAAATGAAATATACCTTATGACGCGATATATATTCATAGACTATTTCATCAGAGAATATAAATTATAGGCAACATGATTATTAAAAGCTGTTTATTTTAATCAATCTTCTAAGGCTTAAGTCTTTTTCACATTAGAGGAAATAAAAAATAGATTTATAGATATCCAGTTAAATTTCAAATGGAATATATTCACATAAAATGTGATGGTGATTTCATTCAGCACTTTCGAACTGGAAAAAAAAAACTACTCAACAGCGGAAACATGAACAGAAAATCCTTTGAGATATGTTACACAAACACGGCTATCCCTCTAGCACCGAACAAAATATAACTTTATTTTTAATGGAAACGTAATGCTGAAAAACTCGTATCATATCAGTTATTGCTCGAGAGGAATGAGAAAATAGTAATAATGATCCCGCGGAAGATTATAACTAACTATCAGGAACATATCGATAACTATGCTCATAAAAGGTAGAAAAAAGGGTCGTAAATATCAGACAGATGTGTGCACAGAGAGGATAGAAAAATATTCGCGAAAATGTGCATAACATACGGCGATAAAAACATGGCAAGCAGGGAAGAAATGAAGGGAGGTTTTCGTGATGTCTATTCAAAAATTCAAATATACCTAGAAAAATGTATAGAAACTACAAAAAAGGGATTGAGATTTAAAATGTGCACAAAGGGGTTATTGATTATATTTCATAATTTTCCCTTTCTTTGTTATACTCGCTAAACCACTGCTATATTACTTGTTTATTGGAAATTTTGGATAACATGAAAAAGGAAGACACATAATCTGTCAATGTGATAAAAGAAACAACTTATTGCTAGCAACCAGAGTGTTCTGATATTTTTGGTACATGGCTATTTTATAAAGTACCGTGAAAAATAAAACATTATTTATTTTTAAAGGCTTCGCGGTTTTATGTTAATATTTAGCACTCCATTTATATAACAATTGATTAAGATTTATCATAATCATTGAATTGCGCAATTAAAAGAGATTTCATTGGTTGTTCAAATTTTTATTGTACTCATTTGGTGGTTATAAATATATTTATTTCAAATATTTTCAACCACAGTCCCATTCGTATAGCGGAAGAGACACGTGATAACTAATACACACATTACACACATGCATATATATCTTACTATTAACAGCTGAAGGTAAACAAATGTTGGTTTGTTAGTCAGCAGACACGGGGACGGGCTAATCTCGCGAACCGAGCATAGCAGGATATCGCGACTGGTACCAATATATGCGGACGGCCGAGACGCGTGCACTGGTGCTATCCTCAACTTTCAAAACTTTAAACTTTTTTAATTATTAAATTAAAACCGCCGAACTCAAAAGAAGAGGAGAGCAAAAACAGCTGACATTCCGGGTGGGCCAGCTCCTTTCCGTTTCGCAAATTTCCACTATTTTCCTGGCAAAATTCAACTTTCCGTCCACCAATCGGCAAATTTTTTATTTCCACGTATTTTACATCTATTCATCTTTATAAGGATATACACATTTTTATAAGGTTAAAAAAGTTTTTCATTGCAAACGAAGCTTTTTCCCTAAAGGAGTTTTCCGAATTTCACGAAATCGACAATTTTGATGAACAAATATTTCTGTTTTCTGCACCTATTAATGTCAGTTTTACGATTTATCGGCATTTGATAGATGTTCAGCTTCCAAAATATACCAAATACATTTAATAAACAAAATGTTTTCATTCTAAAAAAGCGTACTTGCAAAACTCACTTCTGAAATTTCCCTTAATGTAACTGAATGCCGGGTTAGTAATTGTTCGACTTGTTATTTTACTCACTAATAATTCGATTAAGCTCGTGAAATTTGTTTCTAATTTATGAGCAACCGATGAGGATTCTTCAGCCACCAATTTTGAATTCATCAAAACTATCTTTCAATTTTTTTAAGCACTTTTCCCCCCATGGGATTTAATATTGCCACATTTCATCAGTGGTATCGCTCCCGACCTCTAATCCTAAGCTCCCGGGTTCGAAACCAGCCGCCGTCGGGTGCAAGAACATCTTTTATTTTAATTTCCTCCGCATGCGAGCTGTATGCAAATTTATCCATTATTTATTTCAGTTCCGGTTCCTAGGTTTCTGGAATAATCCTCACACTTCCGGTGGGAATTTCGGGAATGTACCGAAGGTGTATTTTAGGTGATGTTCCCCGCAATCTGGTCAATAAAATCTGTTCTGATCTACGCCTCGTGTTATTTCCGTATTCCCCGAAATCATCGTGACATTCGGCCATGTTCCCAATAGGAAAAATTATTAGTTGAGAATGAGTCATTTAATAATTGAAATCCAGAAATAAATGTGAAGTACCAGAAATAATTTTAGTTTTAGGAAAGGAGAAGTTAAAGCCTTTAGAATTTTTTTCTAATTGAATGAGTTTTTTTGTTTAAAATGCAAAATTTGAAAACGGAAATTTTAAATAATTATTTTTTTTTTTTTAAATCTAAGATATTTTTAAAAGTGATTAAACAGTTTTTAATCTTTAAGATATAAAACCATTTCATTTTAAATCGAAAAAGCAACACATCGGGTTGCCACTCAACTAGTATATATATATATATATATATATATATATATATATATATATATATATATATATATATATATATATATATATATATATATATATATATATATATATATATATATATATATATATATATATATATATATATATATATATATATATATATATATATATATATATATATATATATATTGTTACTGTTGTTGTTATTTCTAATACCCCCTGACCTCAAGTTACAGATCAGGTCCATATATAAGGTGCGCCCATAAAGTAACCGGACAATTTTTTACAAATAAGAAAAATATTACACACCTTCAAATAAATTTATCTCCTTCAAAATAATCGCCAAAGGAGTCTATACAATTTTTCCAACGTTTCTTCGAGTCATTCGAAACACTGTTTATAGGCGTTGGAACTAACAGTTCACAAAATGCGCTTAACATTTGATTTAATATCCGAGACGTTTTCAAATCTCTGTCCTTTCATGGCCATTTTAAGTTTCGAAAAAAGGAAAAAAATCAGCTAGCGATAAGTCTGGAGAATATGGTGGGTGATTTATGACTGTAATTGAATGCTTAGCAAGATATTGTTGTACAGAAATTACTATATGGGGCCTAGCATTATCGTGTAAAAGAAACCATTGCCCACAATCAAACAATTCCTTCCTAACTCGCCTTATCCTGTTACTAAATCGAAAAGTATTTACTTGCAAAAATACTGATTAATTTTTTTTGTTTTTCAGGAACAAATTAGTGGTGAATAAGTCCTTTGTAATCAAAAAATGCAATCAGCATCACCTAAGTCTTTTATTTTGAGGAGGAATTTTCTCCACATTTTTCTCATTCTGTGAAGTTGTTTGGTTCATCTTCAATGCTTTCTCACCCACATTTAAAGTGGTTGTACCACTCATACACTTGTGTTCTTGATATCGATGCATCACTATATAACGTTCGAATCATCTCTAAAGTTTCGGTAGCAGATTTGTCTAATTTGTAACAAAATTTAATGTTACAACGTTGTCCCATTCCGAAGCAAATTTTTTGTATAATGCCTTCTCAGTAAATGAAAATTACTATGGCGTTTTGATATGCAAATGACCAAATAACCAGTTTAAACTGGCTTTAACAGGATTTGAGATGTCACTCTTTGTAGCCAGGCGATTATTCTTTCACTTTTATGTTTTATTGTTTGATCATTTAATTTGTCCGGTTACATGATGGACGCACCTTGTAGGTTTCGGGCTAAGTATGGGGCTCCAGTTTATATAGCACCACAAGGGTTGGAGTTTGTCTTAGCTAGTTGCCACCTCAATTTCGACCGAACGACCCCAGGGGTGACATCTGAGGGGGGATCGTACCTTCTCCCAGCCTTTCTGATCTTACAGATTGACTCTCCGGTCTACGGATTTAACGCCTATATCACGGCCTATATATATATATATATATATATATATATATATATACTAGCTGAAAACCCGCGCTTCGCTACGGAGTATATTCAAATTAAATACAACGGTCAACTTATGTAATTTATGCCAAAAAATATATATATTTATAATAAATGCGATGATCAATGTATACAATTGATGTAAAATATCTATCTATCTATATATATATATATTTATCAAAAAATCGTAAGGGATATGCATTTTTTTGGATAATATCCAATCGTCTGCTGCATTAGAAAGAGAAAAAAATATTTTTTTGTCTATTTAGTTGTTACGCACGTGACGATAAATTTATTGAAAGTACCAGAAAAAGAAATCACGTGATCAGCATTTAATAAATTAAATTCTAAAAATTAACCTTTAAAAATTCACCAAAAATCAGGAAATGGAGGTAAAAATTCGAAAAAAATTTCATTTTAAAGGAATTTTTATGATCTTTCTCGTGATATAAATTTTATAACCCTCAATGTATTATTTTAAATGCAAACGTAAAAAAAGTTTAAAAAACAGCTTAAAAATTTAATTTTAAAAAAATCTAAGAAGAATTTTTTGAAAAATCCTTCTTAGTGCACCCCTACACTATTAGAAGAATCGCCATGCAAAATTTCAGCCCTTTAGGTCCAGCGGTTTGGTCTGTGCGCTGTATGTCAGTCAGTCAGTCAGTGAATGTATGAGTCAGTTAGGGAACTGTTTTATATATATAGATATTCGTTATGTTAATTATTGTGACTATACGATGATAAAAAATTTCAGGCCAAACATTAAAAAAATTGGATCATTGCATCAAGCACAATTACCACATTGATTGAAATCGAACTTTTGTGCAATTACAACCCGTGTTTCTGAAATCTTGTTTATATTTGTGAAATTAAAAATGAAAATTGTACAAAAACAATAAAACATAAACCTAATGAATCACTTTTTCTAATTTTTTGTACTTATTCTTAATCAAATTGTTATCTTTAAGTGCTTTATGTGCAATTGTTAGTATTATAATTATGTTGTATGCTGTATAGTATGGAGAAAATTGTGAGAGGGTCGATGAAGAAAATCATTCTTTCAAAAGGGGTCTATGTAGGAAAAAGGTTGGAAACCCCCGCTGTCAGCATTGCTTTTGATTATGGCAGTTTCAGCAAAATTACGGTGATATTACTGAGGAAGACTTATTCTAAATATTACTCGGTAAGAAATCTTTAAAATAATTAATGGATGGATAGGGGAGGAGAAATAGCTATTTAAATCGTTCAGTAATATGACTTCACTCTAAAAAATGCAATACTTTTATGGCTTGGGGAAGATTTTCTTTTCAAATTTAGACTTATACTAGGTTATTTCCCCATCGAATATGTCTATAGATAAAAAAATAATAATACTCATAAAAATATTTGAAGAATATGGAGTTTTGTTTAGAAAAAGTTTTTAAATACAAAATTCAAAGAGGGTTCAGTTTCGAAATATAGTTTCAAAATCAATAACGCTGCTTGAATATTTTTTCTCCCCTTTTGAGCACAGGAAAAGTTTCTTTTTATAAATCTGTTTACAGCGTCTATGAAAATTTTATTTATAAAAGTTTTCAAAACTTTAAAAGGCGACAAAACTATTTTTCTCAATTATTTTTGCCCAAGGGAAGATATCTTCAATTTTTTTTCCTCTGAATGAAAAATGTTGAAAATAATCTACTGATGTTAAAGCAAAGGAGGAGTGCTCTACAAAATTTCATTACGATACCTAGTAATAAATTTTAGGCATAACTTTTTAAAGACGGCAATTGAGGAGAAATTTCACTTGCGATTTAAGTGAACTTTAAGTACAAATGTACTGCTGGGTACACATAGTAGAGCATCAAAAATGTTGTACCAGAATTCGTGTGTGTTGTGGCTTATGCCCCTTGACCGATAGATTATCAGATCAAGTCCATTAAGGCTATTGGGTAGAGAGTGGTGTTGCTCCGGTTTTTAATAGCACCACAAGGGTCGGAGTCCGACTTGGCTAAAGGAGCGGTCCCGTAATTTTGAACCGTGTCAAGTTACATAACCAGAACAATTGACCCCGCGCCTCCAGAGGTAAATTTTAGAACTTGGAGGTCATTGCAGCCACGACAGATTTTTCGTGCACTAGCCGTCATTAGTGTACACGGTGATGGATTTGTCAGCGGCGATCATCGAACCAGTGACATACCAGAATTTGTAATGATAGTAGAAAGATGAATTTTGAGCATTTTTTTCTAAAAGCTCTGAAGTTAGTTTTAAACCAAGAGAATAAAAATGTGTCATATTTTGGCATTTTTTTGGTCCAGGATTTCCTGAAACGATTCTTCCGGTAATGAGAACTGCCACAAATATCGTTACATCACCTGAGAATATTACTATCAACACTGTTGAAGGCAAAATGTGAAATAGGCCTTGCCTCAGTGCCCTCACATTTTTTTTAAAAATAAGTCAAACATACATGTAACTACTCAAAACACTGTAAGTATTTCATTAAAATAAATTATTTATTCAAAATTGGTGAGTACGTTTAAAAATGATACTAGCTGCATTTTTTAATGCGTTTGTCATTAAAGCATTTTCCCTTATGGAGAGGTACTAAGCAGAATTAATAAATATAGATAGTGTTTTGATAGTTTTTTTCCTTGGAGTACACACGCGGCATTTTCGACTTGTTGATCAAAACTAAATTGAGGATGTATAAAGCTGTTATGTTACAAACACAAAATCATATAAATTAAATGCGTATTATTCACACAGCAATGGTTTGCCGTGCACAAGATGTGAATTATTGTCTCCCGTTTTCGACGTTAATAATTGCAAGAAGCCGATTCCCGTCTGCTGTCAACAATGTATTAGACGTTACGTTAATATATTATAGAGTACTATCCAATCAAACTGCGTAATGTATTTGGCCCTATTCATTATTATCAATGTCTGTATAAAGACTTCATTTTACTTAGAAATTCTTCTTGTGATGTAAAATTTGTAAAAGGAATATAATGAGAAAATAACTAAAGATATTATTTTAATTAGGGCAATTTTCCAAGAGTTTCAGCCCGCAAGTGTCGCGACGAGATAGCTAATAATAGTACTTCCAACAATATATATGAAACATAAATATAAGCAAGATCCCATCGTTGTTGTTGTTGTTGTTTCTGATGCCCTCTGGCTGTAAATTCCAGACCAGCATACTTCAGATAGGCTTCACATACGTTCATATAGGCTTCCTGCTGAAGTCTGTGGCTCCAGTTTATATAGTACTATAAGGGTCGGAGTACGTATTGGCTAGTGGGAACTTCAATTTTGACCAAGAAACCCTATGGACGACATCTGGGAGGATCGTACCCTCTCCCACCCTCACTGACCTCATAGAGGGATGCCAGATCCCATTAAATCTCAAAAAATGAGACTGAAAGATTTTTATTTATTTTCTGGTATCTCGATTTAACTTGTGACTTTCATTTAGAAGCTCTACTTTTATTTTTTTTAATTATCCTATTATTTTATGGTTTTCCCCCTACAATTTCTGAAAGTGTAAATAATTCAGCCAAACAAATCATTTAAGCCACTCCTATTTGGTGAGCCATTTACTTCTGTAAATTAGAATTAGAATAATAAAAAAAAGGGTTTTAAGGAATCCAGTGAAAATCTCCAGTTTTATCACTGTTTGGATCAGAATATTGAATTTAAAACTTGAATTTCAGTGATGAGAAAAACTGACAAAAATCAATGAATCTGATAATATACAACTATCTGCAACAGGAATCATCTTCGATCAAAATAGTGCTAGTAAATGACAAAAGAATTGATTTTCAAACACATATGTAAAAATAAAACAGAAATAAAATGTTCTTAAAATTTTGATAGATAAATGGATATTTCAAATATTCTTCTTTAGTGTAAGATTTTCGATTTATAAAATTGTATTATTAGATTTAAATCTATGAGTTATGAGTAGTTTAGGAATAAGTTAATCAACGACTATATTAAAATTGGGTATTAAAACTGAGAGCAAATTCAAATTGAGTTTAGATAAATTCATTCGTGAATTCAGCCTTGATTTGTGTGAAACGGCGCATTTAATCTGCCAGAGAAATTCATTTTATTAGAGCAGTGACTCCTCAACTCAATTTTCGCCACGGTACACTTTTAATAATTCAAAAATTTGGCGATATACTAACAATGAGGTAAATTTAAATTAATTTTACTTGGATAATTGATTGATGTACCTATAATATATGTTGTAAAAATAACACACGAAATAATTCTCTCTGTGATCTGTGTCTTTTAATGAAAATCATAATACTTGAACAATTTGCCACAGTGGTTGAGAATCACTGCATAACAGTATTAAATCGAATTACCTGAATTTAAAACATGAACAATTGACTTTAAGTTAGCACGGAATGAAAAATAACTTATAACTAACAGAATAAGTTTTCTGCTTTGCTTTATAATAGAAAATTTAATGAACATATTTAATTATTGTTAGCACTCTTTACTTAACGAATGACAACAACATACGAGGCTAAGAAAGATAAAAATAGAGAAACATGTAATTTATTTTCGGCATAAAATATTTTGACAAGCAGCCTCTCAAAACCTCTCTCAAATCATCTCTTTTTTTTCCGCACGTACCCTCGAGACCTGGTAAGAAAATAACTCCTCAACATATTAACTTTCTCCTTTTCTTACGAAAACATTCAAAAGTATGTCAAGAGAATATTGTCTTGCACAGCTGTGAAAATATCCGAAGTGTTTCACTGTTCTTTGAAAATATGAAACGGCAGCCGTCTCTTGCAGACAGTTCTTGTGAAGGAGGTCTCTCTATACGTATTAGTAGCACCAGGTGGAGGGGGGTGGGTTGTGTCGTTCACTATTTCCATAAACACAGGGAGACACAACTTTACACTTCATTACCTAGGAGAAAACTGATGATGGCTTAGATAAACAGCCAGCGTGTTGATGCATGAAGTGGATTAAGGATTTCGGTAAATATACGATATCAGAGTGACTTGGGGGAGTTTTTTTCTTTTGCCTTGTAATGTTATCATGTTAAATGATTAATAACAAAGTATTATTAAAATACTTGTGTTATATTTTAATCTCATTTGGAGGATGCGAAATAATGAGTAAGCCTAAATGCAATTAAGGAGATTCGACACAGAATATTTTGATTTTATACGCATTTTGCAGTGATTTTCTCTCTCTAAGCTGTGTCTTTTGATGAAAATCATAATACTTGAACACCTGTACATTGTAATTAAAAACAATGAAACACCAAACTTAAGCATGATAATTAATATATATGTGTTTAACGAACACCTCTGTTTGCGTAATTTTTCTTGCGGTAAAAATATTTTCAAAATGCTTGCACTTAATGAAAAATCTTGAGGACAGTTCGGTAAAATAGAACAGAGGAACGTTGTAGAAAAATTAAAGGCGAAACCTTGTGTGCAGCTTTGCATAAATCCTTTCAAAGATGGCAAAAGATAAAAAAAAAATTCAAGTAGACTCTTCTAACGAAACTACCGTGGGTTATTAACGTAGGATTGCTTATTGTTGCTTATGTCTTCTTTTTGTATGTGTATACGTGTGTATGTGTTATGCATATACGTATCTATATATATATACGTATGTGTATATATACATATATAAAATATATTGTCATATATACAACATATGTCAAAATTTTAACGGATTTTGGCACTTTTCTGTTTGACTATTTACTGCTTGTCGAAGCGATACAGACCGGGTTTGGCACGCTGTCAAAATTATAACTCGCGAGGACGGATGGACGGATGGTTTTAGCGTCTGAAATTTTGCTTTCCGAAGGACCGTTATGGAGGAATGTAATCCAAAGTTAAAATTCCTTTGCGAGACAGACTAAGTAGTACAAATGCACAGCAGGGTACGTAGAGACAGTATGACATTCAAATATTGCATATAGCAATGCAATCACTCCTAAAATATGCGGGTCAGGTTACATGACTCTAATAGCCTTCTACAATGTGTTATAAGCCAATAAAATAAAATTATACTTTATATTTTAAGAATTTCGCATCCCAGGTCACTTTAAACAAGCACGCTCAACTAAAAATTAAGAGTTAGTTTTGACCTTATAATTTCTCCTCGCGCCTTGATGCAATCGGTGAGATTTTTGTTATGGACAGTTTATAAATGCTTTTTAGAAAACTTAAAATTTTTAGAAACTGTATATACACTTTAGTGTACTTTAGAATATTTTGCAAGTTGCAAATATCACTTTAACTATACTTAAAGAATTATTAAACCTTGAAACCATTTTTCAACACTTAAAATTTGTCATGGGGACACTGAACCCCATACCAATGTTGTAATTTGAATGACAACCGCAAAACAGCTCCTAGTCATCTGAAAGCATAAAATGCTCAATATTCTCAACTGATATTAACATTTATATATGTACCTAAAAAGAGCCTAGTAGCAAAGCTCCAAACCAATTATTTCGAATTATAGGTTTGGAGCTTATGCTGGATTGCATTATTTCTACTGCTGCATCTTTATTCGAAACAATGATGGAAAGTCCATTATGCCTTTCACTAATGAGGCAATAGTAAAAAAAATAAAATTTTCAGTTTCACTTAATGGAATAGAAAGGATAGATATGTCCGAAATATATCCTTGATTTACATTGGATTTTTTTAGGATTCATAATAGCTTTAAAGGGTATATAATATGGTACAAAGAAATTCGTAATATAGTAAAGAAAATCTTGTAAATTTCCAAATTCGTATCTTTTATGCACAGATTAAAGATAGGAAGACTAATAATTGTTAATATCATGATTTTACTGAACTCTGTTACTCTATATAAAATTTATCTATAGATTTTACTTATAGTTTGCATTTTCTATACTATTATTAATTACAGTTGTTAATCATCAATTGCATGGTATGATTCAAAATGTATCCCTTAAGAAGGCCAAAGGTGGTAAGTTTAGCACAGTTAGTTTTTTAAGGCGACAATGGACCTTCAGATTGACAAAAATATGTCCCCAAAACGAATTTTTTCTTCCAGAAAATAATTCTGCAACTCATCAACTTTAAATTAAAAAAAAGTATGTTGATCCGATCATTATTAACCGAGTTATAAGTATTTTTTTCAAACGTAAACAATGGAAATGTTACGTTAAATTAAAACTTTAAATGTTATTTTCTCAAAACAAGTTTTCATGTCGTTTCGGTAAGTTCAAAATGTTCCATGCGTCATAATTTTTCTTGAATTTTCATAAATTTCATAAAAGGATTATTTATGTATGTTAGAATAAAACTTTGTAATAAACTCATTATACTATTTTAAAACAACTTAAAATTTTTCCAATAAAAAAAAAAAAATTTATAAAATTTTGCATAAAATGACCTATTTTTATCGATTTCTTTTCTAGTTTTTATAAATCTGACTCTAAATCAAATATTGCTAGTCACTTTTATAATAACTATATAAAGCTAGCTTAAGAATTAAAATTAGATATCTGAGACAAAAATTGATGCGCATGGAGTATTTTTAAATAGAGTAATTAACAAACTGATTTTAATTAATATCTTAATTAGTTACTTTCTGATTTTCTTAAAAATTTAGAATATTCACCTCTAAACAACACTGTATAAGTATACAAAATTTCATAGCAATTGGTTGATAAATAAAAAGTTTTTCATGGTCCATTGTCGCCTTAACGAAAAAGTTATTTATGAACACGTCCTCATAAGGCACTGAAGTTTGCTATTAAAAATCTGAAACGATCTGATGCTGGAGTTACACTTGTTCGAAAGCACCTTTCCGAAAGGATCTTTTGATTAAAAAAAAATTATCTGATATAACGCATTACTCAGCCTAAATGTTACTGTGTGATATCACCCTGTTTAAATAACGAATAAAAACAACATTTATGGTTTTGTAATCTCATTTAGCATGGGCTTGTCTTACGCAGTTTTAGATAACAATTCTGTGTGCTCGGCCGTAAGCTGAAGAATAGGATTTTGAGTACTAATATATACTTTTGATTCATCTGCACACATTGTTGCTAAAATATTACATTCGGACCTCACATACAAATATCGATAAATGAAATAAACCGTATAAAAATGCTATGTATGCAGGAAATGTAACATCGTAGTTCGCACATTGACATTTATTTAAAGATTTCTTGGATTGTTAGTAAGGGTAACAATTTTCGCCCTCTAAGCCAAATGCAAAGTTTGAGAAAAAATGCGTGAAAAAGAAAACTTCTGCGAAAGTGACTTTTTTTGTAAGCAGATCAACTAGAGAAAAATATGACTAAAAAATATTTCACGCTTTGATATGCATATTCTTCTGGCACAAAAGAAAATGTATGTGCCTGGAACGCTTTTTTCGTCATTTTTTGGATCGACGCAAAAATGGAAACAAAATATTTTACTTTACAGAAAAAATTGGCTTATCTTCTGCTGACAGTTCGGTGATAAACGGTACTATTTTTAGTTATTTCCTTCAGAGGACTTCCGGTGCATTTATATGATGTCACTCTCGATTTACTTTTATTTAAAGAAATATAAATCAACAAAAATTACAATATATGTATAACATCGTGGCTTAAACGAGTTCGGCCCACCTCTCAAATTTCTTTTTCTTTCCTGAAATTCGGGACTTAGCCCGTCTGCACACGGAGCAACTCATAAGAAACTGATAACTGACTCCAGTCACAAACCAGTCTCTGATGAGTCGTAACCTATGTAATTGAATGGAGTCACGCACACGGCGCAACTGGTTACAAACTCGTCGGACGAGTTTGTAACCAGTTGCGCCGTGTGCGTGACTCCATTCAATTACATAGGTTACGACTCATCAGAGACTGGTTTGTGACTGGAGTCAGTTATCAGTTTCTTATGAGTTGCTCCGTGTGCAGACGACCTTAGTGATGACAAATATTGTTGTTCACTTGCAATGGACAAGTAGAATTTTAAGTTTGAACTCCTTAATTTCCTGTCTCACTCACTAAACCCCTCGTTTCCCAGTATCATCGAATCGCACTCCACATATTAATATTGTTGCTGTTTCCTTGCTAGTTTACAAAATATCATTGAAAACATTTTACTATTCGGCTGCTTTATGAATTCAATATCCTTTTCTCTATTAAATTCTTTGTATAGAAACGTTTCAAAGCGCAATTCAGAGTAAAGAGTACGAGTTTTTCGAAGCAGATATTTATGCGCAACAAACTCACTTGAAGGTGAAACTCGAATGTTAGGACTTGGAGAGGCATATCAGCTTTCGAAAAAAAAAAAAAAACTCAATGGAATACATTTATTTACCAAAAGAAGTTAGTTTAACCTTTAGCTGCCGGGATCCATTTTTTCGATTCTCTCTTTAGAACGGGAAACTTCATACCACTTTTGTAAGAACGGCCATTAAGGGGGTTATATACACACATAAATAAATATATATATATATATATATATATATATATATATATATATATATATATATATATACACACATATATATATATATATATATATATATATATATATATATATATATATATATATATATATATATATATATATATATATATATATATATATATATATATACAGGGTGGTCATAAATAAACTTTGCCGATATATGGACCTCTAGCGGCTATTCCGTTCAACCGATCGAAATGAGATTTCAGATATAGTTATTCAGAGGTATGAGTTCGAGATTCTATGAACCCGGTAAAGAGTACCCAGCCAATCATTCTCAAATATTTTCTCGCTACAACTTGGAAACACAACTTGGTAGGTGAGAGTTGAATCCATGATCTTCTGTTTTCCTGACATCTGCGGATCTCTATAACACCAAACCATGCTATGATACTATCACATCGATCTCTTAATACTTAAAATAGTAATTAATTAGTCCACTTTCATGATGAATATACAGAACAAAACCCTTCGCTCCGTATTACCGTTGCTAATGATATTAAATAGAGTTAAAAGACTGTTACACAAAATAATTGATTCCGCTTCTTCGATATCAAAACAAAAACAGATATTAGCATAACCTTCAAGTCAGCAGAATATACACCATTACTTTACTAGAAAATAAGTTATTTTTACACTGTTATTTAGCTAGAATATATTCCTTTGGACGCCCGCTGGAGTAGTGGTTAAAAACTTCAAGTTGCCGCACCACAGATTCAGGGTTCGACCCTGCGACTGGGCGAGGTCAATTCAGCCTTTTATCCCTTGAGTGGGTCGATAAAATGAAGGCCAAGCATGCTTTGGAACTAACTCTTACCACGTGCCTGAAACATGCTGTATGGCACCCCAAGCCCACGGTGAAGAAAGCGGAGATGTGCACAACCGGCCTTGGTCCACAATGGAATGTTGCGCCTCTGGATAGTTAGTCATATTCCTCAGTCCCTGACTTCGCTTTTCAAAGTTGCGAATAAGCTTTTAATTATAGATGTTTATAGCGAATATTTTAAGGGTTTTCTAATCCCTATTATTATATTTGCTACACGATCTCGATATAAAAACATATTCCCTCACCAGAAAAGTATTATGTAAACAAATTTTTACATTCGTAAAAATGGTCATAGACCTTAACTGCCTCCATTTGCTCAAATCCTTATCATCTATAATTGAGGATTTTTCCCTCGGTTGGTTGAAATACACCAGGAGACAGCAATGTAATATCATTTCACGTTAAAGGAAGGTTAACATTTTGTATTCTTCATAAGATATTTATTCATACTCCGGTATTCCCTTGAATTGAAATCTGCATATCCTTTTGAACCCTTTTTAAAGAATTATAAATTTTTCAGTGCACTCCAACTTAACAGGAGACAATTTGCAATGTTTTTTCAACTAACTTTAGAAAACAGTGTATGAGCAGCGTATTAAATACAAAATTATTCCCTAACCCCCTAAATCAACCCCTTTTGCTCAGAATTTGAATTCAACTTAGCTTTCTTACGTAGGTAATGGAATATATCCCAATTTTTCTATTTTATAAATCACAAATTTTTCATACGATTCTATGACAAATTAAACAATTTTATAATTGAAAATAAGTAAAGAAAACAAATGTATAATTTATAAGTTTCAACTCTGCTTAAAGTGAAATGCATTTTCATTCTATCTAAATAGTAAATGCAAACGCCTTTTCCTGGTTATTTGTTAAAAAAAAATTACCTCAGAAATCATTCAATGTTCAATAAGGAGCAGCCACTTTAGAGGAAGAAATGAGATTAAATTAAACTAAGCGTTTAATATCGTCTCATTTTTTATTTCCTTTTCTTACGTGTCTGTTTCACACTTCATGGGACTACATTATCATATTATTGTCATTTGCTGTTTCTTAGTAAATATCGCAGTGTGGCGGCTGCTTTTGATGACGGAAGAATGAAATCTCTCCGGAATGCTGGATGCGTTAAACTACATTATTTAAACTAAAATACTGTTTGAATGATACATTTGTCAATCAAAAGGATTAAAGTCGGAGTAAAAGCTGGAATTTTTAAATTGCATATTCCTTTGAAGTAATAATAATTTCCATCGCTATAAATATATTAAGATGTTCAGTTTATTTATTCTTTTGCAATTAACACGAAAAATACAGAGTGTCCGGGCTAAAGATATCCAAAAGTTATGACTTATGGAACTACCCAATATTTTATGGAACTACCCAATAGAATTTTTAAAAAATTATTTAAACAGAAAGGACATCTCACCAAGTTTTAATATCAATCATAGATTTTGATCATAGTATCATACATTTCGATGTGTGCTCTCTTTGCAGCACGACTAACGTCTAAATGGTAATCCAGTTCTCTCCAAGTGTTTCGTAGCTTATCAGGAGTTATTAGACTTTTTTCTTTTGGGATTCATTAAATCCGTTGTGAATAAACAAAAAATTGAAACTGTGGATGTGTTGAAGGAGCGTATCATTCAAACAATTCGTGTAATAGCTCCTGATATGCTACGAAACATTTGGAGAGAACTGGATTACCATTTAAACATTTGTCGTGCTACAAAAGGTGCCCACATCGAAATCTATGATACTATGATCGGAATCTATGATTGATTTTAAAACTTGGTGAGATGTTCTTTCTATTTAAATATTTTAAAAAAAAATTCTTGTGTTTTGTCCCGTTAAAATAAGCCATAACTTTTGGATACTTGTATCCCGGATACCCTGTATTTCAGAATGTCTTGTTTTATATGAATACTATTTGTATGTTGTTATATACCAGAATTAAAGTATTATTGTATACTCGAAATACAAATTTAAAAGAAAAGATAAATAAGGTATTTAATTTAAACCTATATCTTAGATACAAGATTTTTAGATAATGCATGAATCGTATTATATGACATGCAATCTTCACAATTCTATTTGAAAGTTAAGAAAAAATACTAATATATAAAATTTAATTAATTAAATTAATTGCTATATTATCCAAAAATGTCGATTACCTCACAGATTTTTAATTCGATGTTAAAAATTTTCGGATATGGGGAGCACCTTTCGATTAATTCTTTAATACGATTAAATGAGGATTATAAACCTATGCAATACAAATTAATGACAAATATATGAACTTCACTGTAACACTTGGCATCTCACGTAGGTTTTAAATTTTCAAAACAAATACAAACTAAGAAAAACGGAAATGTAAGTCAAAAGCATTTGAATGTAAATGTTATATGTACGAATAAAATATATTTATCACGTCTGTCAATTCATTTAAAGTAAAGTCCATGAAAACTCTCTCTCGCTATAATAAAACGCACTCAGACGGCATTTACCACTGTAAAATGGAAATGCAAAAATATGCCGCTGCCTGCTGTCAGCTCAATCTGATGTTTGGCTCGAACTTCACAGTCTGTGTAATATATTTGAATAACCTAGAAAAGGTGAATGCGTGTACCTCAACCGAAGAAGCGTCATCTTTAGATATCAGCGAAAAATATTCTCAAAAACTGACCCCCTTCTTTTTTTGCAAGTGGATCAACTCTCAGGAAATGTGGCTGGGAAATACTTTTTCACGGGGCGTGTCATGTATTTTCATCCGACACAATAGAAAACGAATGTGTTTGGAATACTCTGAGCCGATTTCTGGAATTCTTGTGTACATAAAACGAAATATTTCACTTCGCGAATATGAATTCCATACCTGGTAGCCCTAGGGTGTGTCAAGAACTTTCAGTTACAAATATAGAGATGGAGCGAATAAATATTGAAATAAGTTATGAATCATTTGGAAAAAAAATACTCTTCATTAACATTACAGGCCAGTAATTTAAGAGTTAAATAAACACATTTGATTACTTACTGATTTGAGTGATAATAAAATGTTTTCATTTTTAAAAAATAACCTATTTAAACTTACTTATTAAATTTGTAAGAGGTGGTTTTGACAGCTTGAATATCCATGGAAGAGAAGAAATATATTTTTCAGCCTATTTTAATAGAGGCCACCTGTCATGTAAATCATTATTTATAGGTTATAAGGAATTTAAGCTGATATCAGATCCTGAAACGATATGAAAATTTGTTTCAAGGGGCTAAAATTAAACATAAAAATCCATTTGTATTATGCAAAATTCAAAAGTTTGACTAAATGATCGCTCATCTATATATATAAAACAGTTCCGTAACTGACTGACTGACTAACTCACTGACATACAACGCACAAACCAAACTGCTGGACCTAAAGGGCTGAAATTTTGCAAGGCGATTCTTCTTATGGTGTAGGGGTGCGCTAAAAAATATTTTTAAAAAATTCCTCTTAGATTTTTTAAAATTAAATTTTTAAGCTGTTTTTGTAACTTTTTTTAAGTTTGCATTTAAAATAATAATTTGAGGGTTATAAAATTTATATCACGAGAAATATCATAAAAATTCCATTAAAATGAAATCTTTTTCGAATCTTTACCTCGATTTTCTGATTTTTGGTTAATTTTTAAGGATTAATTTTTAGAATTTAATTTATTAAATGCTGATCATGTGATTTATTTTCTGGTATATTAAATAAATTTATCGTCACGTGCATAACAACTAAATAGACAAACAAATATTTTTTTTCTTTCTAATGCAGAAAACGATTGGATATTATCCCCCAAAAATAAATATCCCTTAGGATTTTTTTATAAATATATATATATTTATATATATATATATATTTTTTTTTTTACATCAATTGTATACATTGATCATTGTATTTATTATAAATAAATCTACATTTATTTTTTTTGGCATTAATTGCGTAGATTGACCGTTGTATTTAATTTGAATGTACTCCGTAACGAAGTGCTGGTTTTCAGCTAGTTAATTATACAGGAACGTCTCCGAATTCAACACAGAATGCTTATAACGATTTTTATTTTGGTTCATTCCTCATCTTTCAAAATTACTAAAACATACTCATCCTTTCCCCCTTTTCAGAGCCACTTATCTAAAATAGCCCAATTTTTTGGGTGGAAAAATAGTTCTCCTGCAAATAAAAAATATCTTTTAGTCGTCAGATGGCAGCATCGATAGTGGAAACAAACGCAACTTTCTTCTAAACGTACTGATTTATATCGACACAACGTTATATATTTAGAAATAACTGCAGTTAAACTTTCACTCACGTTTTTAACAGTTTTTTTGTGGCGATTTTCCACCACTCCTTGAAACTTTGCAATTTTATCTTTACTTTAAGCATGGCCAAAAGATATAGGATCTTTTCACCGGCATTTGCTAAAAATTCGCCAAAACACAGCTAAAAGTCAAACAGTAGAAATATAGCATTAAAAATTCTAGTAATTCTGCCACCCCTGATCTGAGATTAACAAAGTTGTTTCTTTCTCTTCCTATAGGCATTAGTAGTGTAAATTTTAATATGTTGTCATTTTGCCCGTTTTAGCTGTAATGAGTAACTAACAGTTTTTTATTACGTATTGCAAAGTCCTTGTGAAATCCAAAGCTTGTAAAAGAGTTGCTTTGTATTGGAGAAGCCCGATAAAAAAAGCGTGTTGAATGTCATCATCATTAAAAATTCCCGTTTTAACGTCGTATGAGTATTTTTTTTAGATAAAATGTACCCACTCCTTTCCAGTTTCAGAAATATTTCGCTTTTCAACGCTATATTATGATATACTTAACACAGAACAAACACACACGATAACATTTTACTACCATCCATGCTTTCTTTGAGTTATAAAAATATTGCATAGCTGAAATGCGAGTAAATAGCTGACTCGTAGACTTTGAAAATCATTAATAATGCACTAGAAAGATTCATTTGTAATTCATCGCCTGGACACTGTCTTAAATTGAACACTGTCTTAAATTTTGAGAAACTTGTGACAAATGTTTCACTCGAAGTCTCATCTTAAAATGTGCTTTACATTACACAGGAAAGGGCGACTCTTTAATAAATTATTATTATGAAGTATTTGAAAGTGATGCGAACATCTGCAAGTGAACAGAACAGATAACTATCATATAGCTATACTTTGGCGATGGTCTCGGAGTTTATATATACAAAGCTTATTTATCAGATTAAACACATTACGTCACTTTACACGGAATATACCCCTAAAGAACCTTCCTATCTGTTTTTGCGAGGTTTTGTTCTCAAAAAAAAGGGAAAAGGAAATGTTGATTTTATATTATGTTAAAACAATTTTATATTATGTTCAAATTATTTGGTCGCATTTCGGGGGATTTAAAAGCGTTTAAAAGTCATAAAAAGAATTTATAAAACGAAACAGTGTGAAACTATTCGGTTTAGTAGCCCGAATGCACTTAAAATTCTCAGTTGAATAAACTAACGACAATTCAAACGACAATACTCTAGAACCAAAGGACATTCTTTGGGGTTAACGAACTATTAACAATACAAGAAAAAAGACCCACAAAAAATAGCGAATGGTCAAAACTGCGAGACACAAATACAGATGTCATCATATTCGCTGAGAGGATAGAATTAGAACTGACAAGATCTGCAGAGCAAACACAATGCTTCTTTTTTTCCACCTTGATTTCATAACTATGCTTGCAAAGATTACAGTTCATTTAAAATAAACAAATTAATGTTGAATGACAAAATCTTTTCCTTATTGCATTTATTTGTGAATTATTTCTTTTCGTTTCTTATGAATTTGTTTTAAGAAATGTATATAAGGCATTGAATAAGATTAAGTTTTGTTCTTAATATTAGCTATCTCACAAGTCTTGTTTCTTTGATATCTGTAACGTCTCTTATGTTGCGGAAAATTTACTTACTTGAAAACATGATGTTTCCATGTATTATAAATAGCACTATAATACATAGTAGCTTGATTCTGAAAATGCTGTTATTTTGTTTCTCTATTAATTTCTATCTCACGGTGTACCTTTCTAATGAAAATTTCATGCGGGCCATTACAACCTCAATAAATAAAGACATAACAGCAAACACACGCTCACACACACACACACACACACACACACACACACACACACACATACATATATATATATATATATATATATATATATATATATATATATATATATATAAAGAGAGAGAGAGATATGTGAATAGACAAAGGGGTAGAAATAGATAGAGAGGGAGAGACAGAAAATATTTTCAATTTTATTCTTTTTTAAAGTTTTTAATTCCATACCTTAGGTATTTTATGATCTGTCTAATATTTCAAAGGAGTTATTATTCTCAACGCAATTACTTTTCTCTTCGAAGTACTAATTCTATACTCTGTATCCATCTGCCCTCGGGGAATACTACAGTTTTCTTAATGTGTAAAAACAATCATTGCCGTAGCAAGATAAAGATATCCCCTATTGGAGCAAATCGCCAACAATGCCCGCTGACAAGCATGAATAGGGTTTTCTGCGTGTGACAGATCTCGTCACTTCGAATCGTCGATAGAAATGGAGATATCGAGTAGACACAATGGATTTCTTTCATGGAGACTTGAGTAGTTTATAAGAACTGATTGAAAGAATAGTCCCTTATTTGGGAGAAAAATAAAATAGCTTCCTATTTAAGGCTTTGGCGTTATTGATCCTTCATAAATGTATTTTCAGAGCCATTTCTGAAATACGTATCTTCATCTGAAATACGTAGAAGGTGAAAATCTCCCAGAGAGAAAATTAATACTAACTGTGTCACAATTTACATACTAATGAACTGACCACAGAGTTAAAATTACAGTTAAGTTGTACCTTTAAAATTTATCAATTAAAAATAATCATACAATGCGAAAATACGATGAAGTTTTTCTACTATCTGCGAATATCTTAATTTTTGTCATGTTTTCAGAAAGTATATGTTTATTTTGAAGCATAATTTTTAGACAAATCACCAGAAATCAATTTTATAATAACCTGTTTATCTTATTCCTTAAATTACCTTACATTCAGTTCAAATGTTCATCTGTACAATATGGCAACAAAAGTTTTAACGACTAGACAGCGGGGATATCGACCTAGGATAATCTACTTTCTTGACAGGTCTGTTGATCATTACATGACTAAGACCTGTCATAATCATCTTAAACTGTGAACGCTTTATCATACTTTTATCGAAGCATGTTCCAGAATTTCTTCATGCAAGAATCAATTTATACAACTTTGAACATTTTAAGTAAAGCCCATATAAATATGTTTTAATTCATAAATGTATTATTATTATGTAAAAAGCTACTATTTAAAATTCATAAATGTTTTATTAACATGCAATCACTCAAAAAGCATATTATGAAAAATATCTATACTAGTAATTTAAACAATATATTTTGTAACGTAATTCTGTCAGCAATCGGCTCAAATTGAATTCTAGGAAAGAAAGGCGATGACAGAGTAAATCAAGGTGAAAATAAAATGTATAACGAGCTTTGTAACTTCACTAGCTTCAATCTAGCAACCAAGAATATTAAACTTAGCTCAACAACTATCTATAAGCCTCAAAATTTCATAACAATTTATTTTGTTTCTTCTTCCCAAATGCTTGTCTAAAAACCTAAAGAGAATAATTCAAAACTACAAAATGCGAAAACTAATACGAAATAGTTCGTAACAGACCTTAATTTTACAAAAGAAGTAATTGAATTCGATAGTTTTGAGGATATAAAGCGATCTTTCAGTCATTTACTATTTTCCAGTTCTTCTCACGTTTAAATGGATCCTTATTCAGTTAATGGACAAGAGGTAAAGAGAAGCGAAGTCATTGTTTTTATTTGATGTTTACAAAAAACAGACACAATACATTTTACCTTGTTGAAAAATAAATACAATTGTTCTTTCTAATAAAAGTATTTTTTCCTTTAACTTATAGAGATCACGTATTGAATTTCTGAACTACCCAGAATTAAAGAAATACATATTGGAGGCTTTTATTGCTTCAAATGATTTTTGAGCGTAAATTTAGACAAACTAACAGAAAAATTATTTATATAATTAAAAAATTAACGCTCTTTAATGGTTGCAAAGATATTTTCCCTAACGTATTCGGTTGAGTTCCATACTGTTTTATTATTTGGACATTAAATAAAATTAATTATTTGGATAATAGCTGTTTTCACTTTGTAGCACATGTTTGCTGTTAAGCACAGAGTTATTTCCAAATACTTTATGCCTTATGAAAAATTGATATATGTTCTCTCAAAGTTTGGTTACCTGATCAGAGCTATGATATTTGGAAACGTACTTATTTTCCACCTCGTTCATAATGTATTTTGGGATGACAGACTGTGTAAAATCTCAGTAACTTTAGAACTTTCAATAACTTTCTAGAACGAAGTGTGACCTTTCAAGAACTTTCATAAATCTTGTACATCCGTCTAAGTTTGTCGAAATATCGTTAACCTCGGAAAACTATTCGCTTCGAAAACTTTTGTTATGAGCTTCGTAGACACTTTTCACTCATGCTTGTTGATATAACTACATATACACACGTTCATTTTAGAAAGACGTTATTTTATGTGACTTTATGGGATCAAGGTGTTCCTGTGTCTCTCTGCCTCTCATCGAAAATACATTTTCAGGTGTCTGCTTTAAAAACTACATTTGAAAGATGAAAAGAAAAACACTCCTTTGCAATACATTTTAGCTTCTTATTGACTCTTATTTCCTTCAGAACGGAGATAAAAGAAAATTTTGTTTCACTTTTTTACCGGTTAAAAAGAAAGAAAAATTAAGTGAAATATTTAACTAAGAACAATGATTGCGAACTTGACTATTGTTATATTAAAATATTAAAACTGCGTTTTAATTTTTTTATAAACAAAAGAAATAAGGAACATCACAAACATTGACTGGCTCAGTGTTAATGACATAGAGGTAGCGGAAATAAATGCTAATTTTATGGATTCATTTTTCAGCAAATTATAAAAAAATGGGTATAGAAAATTAAAAAAGGCGTTAAGAAGTTTTTGGAATTAAAAAAATTTATTAGCACAATGGTCCCCTATATTTTAAAGTGTATTTAATCCTTGGGGGGAATTTCTGGAATATATAACATATATTTCTTTAAAAAAATTTCCTATTTCAAAATAGCACCTTCCATTTTAGAGAATAAATGAAAGAACATACATATAATCTTTGAATTATTATTATACTGTACATGATGCTGTCAAACATTCGATTGTAATTTACAAGACCTTTATTTCTGGTTGTTTTTAAACTTAATATGCTTCACACAGAAAACTTTCAATTCGAATTTTATAACTAAAATATTTTGAAATTTATAATAACATGGGAAAAAGGAAATAGTTTACCATTTACTTTTTTTTAAATAAAAAAATATGGGATGAACGTTTTTTTTATACTTCTCTGGATTCAATTAAAAAAACACGTAATCGAGTATTTATTTCTGATTTGGCATTAAATATAGAAGCAACTAAAGGAGACAAAACCAATATCGTCAAATTTGTTTAAAAGTTTTTAAGAAATTAGAATGAACTTTATCTCTTAAAGAATTTACTGCTTAAAAATTAATAAATCAGACAATTTATTTTCTGTATGTATACAAATACAACCATCTTCTATGATGTAGACTGCTGTGTTAAAAACATTTTAATTGATAAGGGAAAATTGTTAATACTCGTATTTATTTAGTTAAGTATAAAGAACTCATTGCTTTTTTCCGACAGTGACGTCACTTATTCATAGTGGCTCCTGCGGTTAAAGGAAATTTTCATATTTCGCTGCTCACGTCTCTGAAATTGTAAACTCAACCTTCTCAAAACATTCTACTTCTTACTGTCAGGGATCCATTAACGTCTATAGATACAGATATTTTATTATTAAAGCAAAAATAGGTGATATTTTGCATAATATTTATGGAAATACAACCATTTTGTTTGAAACAATCAAGTACCTAAAGCTATTTTAAGTAAGGAGAAATGGGAATTTTTATGTAACTCGGCATAATTAACACATATGGATGATAGATTTTTGAATAAAATATAGCTTTTTTTCCTAGACCAATATGACAAATGGAAAGAACATAGTTTTTTTCATAGGCAATTGTGTAAGAATAATATATGTCAGGTTTCAAGTGAAAATATTAGAAGCATTTTGCATTAGAACTTCCCATTAGGAAGTTTTTAATGAAATAAATGTGTTACCTTATTTTCCAGAAAATAAGGTAACACATTTCATATAATTTTTTTACATGAATTAATAATTTAAATGATGGAATAAGTCCTCCATATGTGAAAGTTACACCTTCCTTTTAATGTAGGATTTCGTTCCTTCATAACGGTCCTCCGGAAAGCAAAATTTCAGACGCTAAAATCGTCCGTCGTCGCGAGTTATGATTTTGGCAGCCCAACCCAGTCTGCAGTAAACAGTTAAACAGAAAAGTACCAAAATGAGTTAAAATTTTTACACACATACATACATATATTACATACAAAAGAGGTAAGCAACAATAAGTAATCCTACGTTAATAACATGCGGTAGTTTTGTTAGAAAAGACTACCTGAAATTGTTTCTACTTTTTTTAAAATTAAGTTTATTTTAGAATAAAATTATCGAAGCATACTGAGTTTACTGTATAACAACTCGAATTTGGCACTCAAATTTGACACTCGAATTTGGACATCAGGTTTCATTTTCCTCTGCTATAAATTTACAAAAATATTAAATCTTAAAAATATTTAAAAAATAAACAATAATTATTGTATTGGCGAATGATTTAAAAAAAAATGAGCAAATAAATAGCAATTAATTTTACCTCGGATTATCTATTTTACGTAGAGAGATATCTTAATTTTATTAACATGTTAATTATGTGCATCTCTAACGTGATCTCATCACAGAAAACGAAAACATTCACTGCTAACAGATGTAAAAAACTGTCTATATTGAGCCACTTATGAGCAGTATAAAAGGCTTAAAACTATAGGAGGTGTTTTCGGAGAAATCTTTTAATCTCGGAAGGGTAATGCTTCTGAAAATCGAGCCGCCTTTTGTTCGCACTTTCTTCCCATCAAATCTTCATTAAAAGCAATTAGTCTGCAAATTGCCTCCTGCTTAATTATTGGAGAACGGGAAGGGGGAAAAAATGATAATGCCTTGCGTAACATAATCCGGCGCATATCAAGCTGTAAAAATGTGATAATGAGAATTTTTAGCAGTAAACTTTGTTTACAAAGTGGTGGTTTATTAGGTGCGAGGTGATCAGCTTTTTCTTCGCGTTTTAATAAGCTCGTGGTTTTACTTCAGTATGCAAATCCAGGTTCGTAGCCAAAAACATCGAGGATTTGCTGAATGCGAATTAAATGTTAAACACAGAGTAGTTTTTTTTTAAATTGTTCAAATTTTTGAGTCGACCTCATCTATAGAAATATTAAGATTTAAATCGCTAAGATTTACTTATTTATTACTGATCAATTGTGTATTTTTACTGCTAACTTAGTGATACGACAAAACTGAAAACCAACAACAAATGGGATTCTTTAAGGGGTCGGGTACCTTTTAAAGACAAAGATACTCGACAAACATTATCCCTATTTTCAATCATCAGTAGTTACGAAAATAATTTATTAAGAAATATGAAAATTTTTCTGTGACTTAAACACTCTTTTTTCTTTATAAATATGGCTCTTATTTTTTTCTAGCTTGAAGAAAAATGTTTTAATTGTTTAAAATTTTAACCATTGTTTCATTTCATTGTTATGTCATTGCACACATGATATCATCAGAACAGTTGGCTAGAATACCGCGAATTTTTATACACGTTCAACATAAACATGCATTATTAAAATAGCGGACAATTATGTCATTCCTACCATAAAATTTTTAATTACAGTAAAATTTATCAAAACAATTTCTGAAATTTAAAATTAAAAAAATGCATTTTTTTCTATGAAGAACTAAGAATTTTGATTTCAAAGTTTGTCATTTTAAAAATGTTATACAACTTAATTTTAAAATTTTAAAAAATATGTATGTTAATTAATATACGGGCGCAAGTCTGCGCGCAAAGACATAACATTGAAAAAAAAACAATAGTTGAAATAAAAAAAAATAAATTAAATTCAAACTAGAAAAAATTAAGAGTCATACTTATAAAGACGAAATTGTGTTTAACTCACAGTAAAATTTTCATATTCCTGAATAAAAGATTTCCATAACTACTGATGATTTAAAGTAGGGATATCTTTGTCGAGTCTCCTAGATTCTAAAAGGTACCTGACCGCTTAAACGATAACAAGAAGAAAATTGCAATCTCCAGCGTACTGACCTGCGATAATCCAAAGACTTGTTCTCTTTATGAACTCATCGGCCAGGTAAAGTTAAATATGCATTTCAGGTGACGTTAATCTAAAAGTCAAAATTCTCTTTACCGATAACAAATTGGAATTCTTGAATTTTTCAGAGACGATTAAAGCTTATAGGTGAATGTCTAAAGAAAATGCGGCTGCGCGTGGGAAAACAAAATCATCATAGATTGAACATTTTATTTCTTCTGTGATGGTAAAATACATTTCAATTACAAATAAACAGTATGATATACAAGGTGAGCCCATAAAGTAACCGGAAAATTTTTTTATAAATAAGAAAAGTATTACTCACCTTCAAATAAATTTATCTCCTTCAAAATAATCACCAAAGGAGTCTATACAATTTTTTCGACGTTTCTTGAAGTCATCGAAACACTATTTATAGGCTTTGGAACGAACCGTTCGCAAAATACACGTAACGTTTGATTTAATATTTACACGTAACGTTTTCAAATCTCTGTGCTTTCATGGCCATCTTAAACTTCGGAAAAAGGAAAAAATCAGCTGGCGATAAGTCGGGAGAATATGGTGGGTAATTTATCACTGTAATTGAATGCTTAGCAAGATATTGTTGTACAGAAATTGCTGTATGGGGCCTAGCATTATCGTGTAAAAGAAACCATTGCCCAGAATCAAACAGTTCCTTCCTAACTCTCCTTATCCTATTTCTTAATCGAAAAAGCACCTCCTTTAAAAAATAATGATTAATTGTTTGATTTTCAGTAACAAATTCGTGGTGAATAAGTCCTTTTTAATAAAAAAATGCAAAATCCATGAAAGGACAGATACAACGTCTCGGATATTGAATCAAATGTTATGCGTATTTTGCGAACGGTTAGTTCCAATGCCTATAAACAGTGTTTCGATGACTAGAAGAAACGTTGGAAAAATTGTATAGACTCCTTTGACGATTATTTTGAAGGAGATAAATTAATTTGAAGGTGAGTAATATTTTTCTTATTTATAAAAAATTGTCCGGTTACTTTATGGGCGCACCTTGTATTTTAAAGCTTTATAATTTTAATTTCGGATATAAACCCATTTAACTTCATACATTACACGCTAAATTACAAAATTGCACAATCTCGAAAGATGAAGCCACTTAATAAAGAAAATGGGTATATCCTGCAAACTCAGTAGCCATGGTCCTGTATAAATGCTCCCCATTGGGCTCCTTAAGACAGTATAGATGATTAGAAATTTTGAGGCGATTAGAAATTTTCAGACGATTAGAAAGTATGCATTTTGACATTTCAAACTGCACACTTTCTCTCGGTTTTTACTGGAAATGTTAGAAATTAATTCTGTTTATTTTTTTAGGAATGATTAAAACGTATTCCTGTGTCAAATTAAATAGTCATTGACCTATGTTTTGTTTTCATTGCGGGCTCCTTAGTGAAACACAGGCGACTAAACACAGGAGGTTACACTATTCCACAAGCGAAATTATGCTAAATTTTTACTAAAAAACACAAAAGTTAAAACATTTAAATTTTTAATAGCCGATTTACATACGTTTCACTACGCAATAATATGCAGTACATGTAGATATTAAAGCCATATAGTTTGTACTTTTGAAATAAGCTCATTTTTATGCAGTTAAGAATAAAAATTAGAAAATTTGAAAGAAAACCATGACAGTATTTAAATTTTATATATTCACACTGTATTTAATGAATTAATGAAACTATAAATGGGAAGTGCTAGTATGGAAATTACAAGACTTGACAAAACAAAAACATATTAAAATGAATTATATATATTAAAACATGATACAATTTATGAATAATATACACATAATATAATAAATTAAGATATTCTACAGGATCGAATCTAGGCAAAATCAAGAAAAATATTTAATCTACCTTCTTCTAAAAAATTGTGAGTAAATAATCACTTAACTTCATTAATCAATCAATAAATAAATTTTGCATCAAAATGATAAAATTGTGATAATCAGACAAAAAATAAAATGATATACTTAAGGAAAGATGATTACCCTCTTAAACAATGATATCAGGCTCTTAAAAAAGTGTGTATGAAGCTAAAATGATCATATCTATTTAAGAATTGTTTTTGCGATTAGATTAAAAAATGAAAGGGATAGAGTTTTGTGCCACAGAAAAAATGCAATTTCATATTTCATTGCCAGAAGGGCATCGTCTCTTACCTTAGAGCAATCAATTAAAAGAAAAAAAAAATCAGGCAAAGTTGAATTTATGTTTCCTTTGGTGTTTATTCATTGAATTTTTGCTCTTAATCTAGAAAGTTAGAAAATGTGCTAAAATATTATTTAAAAGAAAATATTTAAACGCTTTTTCAGTAAGGCAAATATTTCCTTTTTGTTTTAGAAATAAGTTAGAAGCAGTCCGTAAATTTAATTTACGAAATGAAGAAAAATATTATCTGTGAAATTAATGCACTTGCAATGCAGAAAGATTTATGTTAAAGTAAAAATTTAGAGATCACTTTTCTGAAATTTTGTTTTCATGAAACTGTTAATGAGTCATGAAACTGCTTAATAAGAAACATATGTAGCTTTTATAAATCCGCAATAAAAATTTATTCATTAACATTTCGTAAACTTTAAGGAGTTGTGTACACTTCCTTTTATTCCTCATGCTGGACAAAATATCCTGTTTTAATTCGCATTTTTCTATAAGGAAAATATACATTTCTATATATTAAACACGAATTAGATATGGTTTTGGTAATTGGAAAAAATCATAAATAGAATACAGGTAAGGTCATTTTATCTTTGTCTAATTATTACATCACTTAGACACCGGCATCATTTTCCCACCTATCAGAGTAGTGTTTGGTATCCTGCCAAAAATTATTGTTTCCTTTCAATGGGGGAAAAACATCCAATCGAGGGAATTTAAATTCATTTCATCAAGCGTCGTAGTTTAAATTGAATCCTCTATTACCACCTAAATCTGTCATTTACCATTATCTGTTGTTGGCGATATGGTTATATTAAGGCAGTGGCGCCGGAAGAGTCAAATATAGAGGGGGGCAAAATAAAATAGATTAAAACTTTTACACCTTTATTATTAAAAATACATATATACGGTTATAAAATATAAACTTTTATGTTATTTTATGTTATATTATGCCCTATCACACGTCAACGTGTACGCGTTTCAAATGCATCGGATTCAAGATTCCCTTTCGCGATGAAAAAACATCGTGTAGGGTTGCTTTTGAATCTCAAAAGCAAACGTCTGGAATTGGCGTTCAAACGCGCTTGCGTACCTGAAATTGGCGATTAATATCTCCTGCGTATATGGAATGACATTTATCGCGCTTGCGTTAACGAGTGTGAGGTTGCAATTTAGTATTCAGTTTTGTTAGGTTTTATGATTTTAAATGAAAATTCTAATATTTTACGAGCGCTAGCTAGGTAGAAAGAAAAAAATTAAATTTTCTAGGGGGGGGGGGCAAGTGCCCTCCCTTGCCCCCCCTTTCCGGCGCCACTGTATTAAGGTAATATGGAGAAATAAAAAGTAATTTGGCTTTAGCAGCAGGAGAAAAGAAAAAAAATGCAACATGATGCCATTAGGTAACGCTATGAAAGTATAAAAGCAGATTAAGATTGCGTGAAGCCAGAGTTCCGTCACTGGGAATTATGACATTCTATTTTGATGTAAACTCGTGAGCTTATACATCTGTGATAGAGGTCGCATTGGGCAAACCCAGTGATGCCCCATTCTAATCGCAGTCTTAAAGCGACTGATTTATGGGGCTCTTTTTCTGATGCATCATGGAAGAAAAGCAAAAGCATATCAAACTGAGACTACACCCATTTGTAAGGCTCCCAACTCAGTCATCCATGAAACTGCTGAGGGTGCGACACATTTTGACGTCATAAATGCGTCACTGATGTTTGTAACATCGAAAAAATTAACTAAAGAAACATTAACTTACTGGTCTAACAAAATGCTCCTTTTATATATTGTTTGTAAAACTTTTACGCCATAACGAGTTAACATTATACTTTTTAACCATAACTATTTCGAGCCTTATACAGCATAAACAAGTTTTTTCTTTTAGCTTTATTGAACAAAATGAGTAATTCCTAGCGTTTATATATGCATATAAATCGCCAGAAATATTTAATTACGGTGTCTAATAGCGATGAAAAATGGAGCCTTCTTTGCTCACGTTTTCTTACCATCAAATCTTCATTAAATGCAATTAGTCCACAAATAGTCTTGCCCTTCATTAGACGGTGTGGAAAAGAGAAAGGGAGAAACGTGTTCTGATAATGAAAATCCCGATGAACCAAGTATTGAAAAAAGAAATTATTTATAATGAATCTGTAAGATTGTTATACATTGTTCGGGTGATTTTAGATTGCTTTATATTATATTATATTATATTAATATATATCCATGTAAAATCGGTGAAAGGCACTAATTCCCTGTTATTAAATTTACAGGAGAGCACAATGAAATCCAGTTAGTGCTCTTAACCTCGATTCAATGATGAGACAGGGTGCCGTTTTCATCTGACAAGGTCTCTTCCATATAAATATTCGAGTTAGAGTGTTGAAGCACTGAAATAACTGCAAAAAAATATGATAGAATGAAATTAAACAGTCAACTTTTAAAATATGGACTTGATGCCTTTACCTCAGGCACAGCTCTCTCTCTCTCTCTCTCTCTCTCTTTATATATATATATATATATATATACAGGGTAATCGTAAACTATGTCGACAGTAAGAAGGGTGAAAGAACACATCAAGACGAACAATATTTATAAAACAACCTAGGACCGCATTCCACTCAGTGTCTCAGAGAAGTTTAAAGTCAGTGCCCGAGTCAAAATTTCGTACAATGTGAATTAACGAAATCGTAAGTTGCGTGATCAGAGTGACTCAAAGATGATCTGCATGCAAATTTCCAGCGAAAAGAAGCAACAACGACAGATGTAGGTGATTGGCTCATCGTGGTTTAATTGGAAGTCAGTCGAACCAAACGTTATTGTTTAAAAGCGTTAAACCTTCAATGCTGCAAATCAATACCGTGATAACATCATCCTAAAGGATTTCCTGAAGGACATGGCCGATTACACATACGAGGAATCAGCAGATATGCTAAGCAAATGGGAACGGAAGCAAAGCACAGAGATTGTACCGGGAGAAATTACGGAGGCGTTGCATTCCCTGCCAGTCTACATTCGCCAGCGTTGGCAGAAGACTGCGTGAAACTGGCTCGATCTCAATCTTAAGCAGAGATACGGGTCGTAAGCGAAGTGTGAGGACGCCGTAAACGGAAGAGCGTATCTTGAAGGACTTTACAGCATCTCCTTTCACAAGTACGCTAGCAGTGGCAGACGAAATTGATGTTTGTCAGAATTCGGTGTGGAATGTTCCACATGAGGTACGTATGCACCACTTCCACTTGCAGGAAGTCCAATAATTAAATGCAGGGCACTATTCCCTTCGGCCATAGTTTGTGAGGTGGATGCTTCGGATAACAAATAGCAATCCGCAGTTCTCCGCCTTACTGTTATTCAGTGATGAGGCCTCTTACACGTGAAGGCAATTTAAACAGTTACAACCAACACGTTTGGGCTAAGACAATTCCCACGCTACTACCCCTCGTAAACACCAGCAGAGACTTTCAGTGAACATCTGGGCAGGCATCGGTGGTGATATGCTTGTGGGACCTTATCGCTTGCCAGAACGTCTGACTGGTTAGAGTACCGTGTCTTCTTGGATCAAGTGCATTCTGGTTTCTTGCAAGGACTTCCACCCACCAAACAGAGGGATATGTAGTTTATGTATGATGGAGCCCCACCACACTTTAGTACCGCGGGCCGCCACTTCCTGAATGCCACATATCCTGGACGGTAGATTGGACGTAGGGGACCTGTGGTTTGGTTTCCACGCTCACCGGACCTAAATCCCTTAGACTTCTACTTTTGGGGACACATGAAATCCTTGGTTTACGAGACACCTGTGGACTCCGTGGAAGATCTCGTCGCGAGAATCATTGTTGTAGCGGACAAGACTAACACGAAACCAAGAGTGTACGAGATTGCGCACCAGTCTTTTATTCGTCGGCGTCAACTGTGCAACAAAACCCTTGGACGTCATTTTGAGTATCTACTTTGAGTCTCTCTCTAATCTGAATAGGACTGTGAAACTTATGATTTGGTTTATTCTCATTTTTTACCAGTTATGAAAGTTCAACTGTGATCAATATGTGTGTGTGTGTGTACCTACTATAAAATTTCTGTAATTTACAGTTTCACCTCCTTTTTTGGTCTAGCTATTTACTTAAAAATAAAAATCTGTGAGAAATGGCAAGACGTGTTCTAAGATATCATCTGGAATATCCATATGCTTAGTTGGCTATTAACTTTGGTTGGTTGGGTGGCTTAAAGCTGTCCAAATCTTTAGGTTTTGATGTTGCTGTAATATTACGGAAATGATGTCTATCAATGTCTTGCAGATACGTTGAAAATAATGTGAAGATTTCTTCTTCAGTTCCACAATAAAATAAAAAAATGGTGGTTACATGTTTCGAACTGATCAAGAGTTCATCATCAAACCGAGGAGCATTCGTGAGATTCTCTCAATTAACAATTGACGTATGCAAATTTATGAATAGTTTAATACTTGGCCTTATGAGGAACTCTTAATTAGATCGGAAAATATAGCTTTATCTGTTATATTTTATTGGGGTAATAAAGAAGTGTAATTTACGTTATGTCCATCAAATTATGGGATTAGCATTCTTCATACAACTAGTTTTGAATTTATAGGCTTAAGCTACACCGATGCCTTTAATATGCCATTGATATACTATGATATGGTAAATTGATAGATTTTTATATCTCTTCGTTAAGATGAATTTTTTTCTATTCTATACAACGCAACATGAAAACGCTTTGAAGGGAAAAATGGTACTAAAAAGGTATAACAAAACATAAAACTCCTCTTTTTAAGAGACAAATGAATTTATACACATTGTGAAAGCGTGAAACATTGTTTGAAGGAAAGCTATGTACCTAGCAATAAGTTTAGCATAGATTTGTTTGAGATGGAGAGTTCCATTTTCAAGTTACGTCTCGGAGTTCTTTGTTTGTCTTACCTTATCTGGAGTGTGAATATTTTAACTAAACGTTAAAAGTTAGAGAAAGCAGTTGAAAAAGCTGATATAAATGTCGATTAACTGTATCAAAGATGGTTGATTGCTTCGAAAGTATTGTCTCTGATTTGTCACATAAGAAGAATTCATTGTGGCTTTATATTGTAAAAACTTGGGGAAAATATTTGAGTATTATTTAAACGTGAAAATAATGATAAAAATGTCCTAAAATAATTTTTTTCTAGCTCGAACATATTATTTCATATAAGAAAAAATCTATCTTAATATGAGGAGAAAATTGTCAACACAATATGAAAAAACGGGGAAAAGCTCGAATTATAAAAGAATTGATATATTTCTTAAAACTATTTTTAAAAGTAGTTCCTTTTCAAATCATACCGAAATAAGATTTATAATTAATAGCCTATCAAAGTGGAGATGATAGGCAAATAAACAATTTATTTACTAACTACTAAATATTAAAGCCAAATACTCTTATAATCGTAGCAGAGGTTCGGATTAAAAACTCTTTATTAAGAAATAAAATAATTTTTCATAAAGTTTGCTTGATCAGGGGCGGAAAACATAAAACAAATCAAAAAGTGTACAGTTTAATCCCCTATATATAAGAGCTTATACAATTTAGCTCCTTTTGTTCACACTCTCTGACCATCAAATCTTCATTAAGCGCAATTTGTCAGAAATTTTCTCCGATCTTAATTAGACAAAGAGAAAAAGATCAAACGCCTTCCTCTTACAAGTAGAGGAGACCCGCTCGCAAATACCGCCGAGAAAGAAGAAAAAAAATCGCTAACGAAAACTTTCATGTTATGCTTAGAAAGTTTTAAGGCGGGTTACGGAGGTGACTGCTCAGCCGCGTTTTTTTTTCTCGTTTTTGGGGTTGACGATCGCAGAATGAAATATCATCTTTCAAGCACTTAGTATCCGTTAATGAGTGAAATGGGTATTTGCCACGCGTAACATGTTTTGAATTTCTAAGAGAAATTAGAAGATGGAAAATTAAAAGAGTTAAATTTGCTGGTTTTTTGTTAGAGAATAGGTGCGTAGTTCACACTGGAATGGTTGACAAAATATAGCTGTCGAATGATACTTAGGAACACGTAAATTTCGCAAAAAATTTCGCATTTATTCGCAAATATATATATATATATATATATATATATACACACACATATATATAACTAAAAAATTTCGCATTTATTGAAGAATTCACAATTTTTCTTACTTGGTTCGGTAAGTATCAAAAGTCTTAGTTAAAAGTTAACATTGTAGTAGTCTCCACTTTCTCTTCCTTAAGACTTTAGCAGTGAATAATAAGGAAGTTTCGAGAGTGAGATCTCATTTAAGGACCGTTAAGCTATTATGTTAATAAATTATTACTATTGCTACCTAATTTCGCTTATGAAGCCGTTTATCATCGAGTTTTCGCCGAAAAATGGTAAAAAAAAAACAATTTTCGCATTTATTCTCTCAAATCGGCAAATTTCGCATTTATTCGCATCTATTTCGTAAATACGAAACTTACGTATCCCTAATAATACTCTATTTTAGGTACATTGAAATAAATTAACCTAGAAGTATAGTACACTACCTTTTTATAACAGTTCCATTTCATTAAAAAAAATTTTTTTCACTCGAAAATTTTCCCATTTACGATATGATAAACACTTTCTTTACTTCTAAATACTCAGATTTTATGATGTGGGTTCTGTAACCAGATGAAGTGACAGAAACGGGGGGGGGGGTAATGTAACATTCCCCAACCTTTAGACACCCGGTTTGATTTTTACCCTTCAGCAGGTGCACACGTGTAAAAGTGCAACATTTTCGTAATTTTGAATGGTTTGTTTTTACATGTAAGGTTTGAATTTTCTAAGCAGTTTCTATTTATAGTTACACACTTTCTAATGCAGATCTGATTTTCTGACCCTCGTATTCTTTTCCATTCATTATTAGTCGTGATTTAACCGTGGTAAACCAACGATTATATTGGATTACAATACGACACAAGCAGGAGTCGATGTAGTCGATCAAATGTGCAGCTATTACACGGTATCTCGCATATCACGAAGATGGTCTCTCTCATTGTCTTTTAGGATTTTGGACACAATAGGAATCCATTCGCAAGTTGTCCTTAGATCCAATAAACCGGACAGTTTTCAAATAAGGTGATTGTATCTGCATTCTTTAGCTTTAGAGCTTCTCGAAAGCCACTTGAAGACCCGGGCAAATATTCTATCTCTTTCTCCAGACATAACTGGATTCTTACTAAAATATAAAGGGGAAACTTCCCGAGAAGCAGAATCAGAGGTGTCGGCAAAAAAAGAGGAAAGTGTAATATATATGCGGACGGCTAAATAATGTAACTACCACTATAAAGTGTGATAAATGTAATATTTTTTCATGCAAGGCGCATTGCAAAATCGGTACTATATGTTTGCGACATGAAGAAATTGAAGAAAACAGAAGAGAATGGAACAAATTATTTGTGTATTAAAAATAGATTTTCATTTTTTATGAAAATATCTTCTTATTCATTTTTGGCCTTTAATTATAAATAATCTCAATATTATCAACATTTTATATCTTGTCACAAAACGCAGAATTATTATTTCCAATTTGAAAAAAAAAGTTAATTACAAAAGGAATAATCAAGGTTTAAAGAGACCTTATACTTTATGCAACGCGCGCCTGGTAGTGTTACAAAAATTGGCGTGCCCGCTGAAGGGTTAAAAAGGATCCCAAAATGTTATAAATACCTTTAACAACCACAGAATTCAAATCCGCAGACTTTGATGGTAATTACCAACGTCTTAATATTAGGCTATCGCCCGGATACATTCCTTTTGGCATTTAGAGTATTCAAAAATATACATCCTATGTATGTAAAATATACATCCTTGTTAACATTCAGTAAAACAATTTTGCTGATACGCTTTAAAAATGATGAAGAGATCAACAGCTTAAAACTATAAGTACTTCTTTTTGTTGCTACCAAATCTTCGAAGCCTAAAAACGCTTATAAACTCCTTCCCGGAGGTGTTACTGTTTATTCCCGAGTAAAGATACTTTTATGCTTACCAACAATAACTTATCGCGCTTAGTTTGAGCATTTGTGGAGCAATATAGTTTAATGATAAGCACATTCCCAATAACTGGAAAATGACGATAAATGAAACACGCGGCCCATAATCTGCACCTTACAGCCTCACATTTTCCGAGACTTAGATGACTAAACGAAAAGAGATTAATGTTTCCAGAAATGGCATCATCGATTGTATTAATTTGAAGCTGGGGCACCTGCAGTTCTTTTGGTTAATGTTTGACGAAACTCTGGTGGAAAGATTGAACCCTACACTGTATTTTTAATCAAAAAATTCCATTATCGTAAGTAGAAAAGTCCCGAAAATTTTAACATTTTGAGCTTAAGAGAATACTCTATCCCGTGAATAGCTATTAATAATAAATATTTTCTGAGCCATTTTCTAGGCATTTTATTGAAACATTAGGGAAGGGAATGATGACAGAAAATTTATCCTACAAATATTTTGGAACGCCAATAACATACATAGATATCAAAATATCTAATTACTAATCAACACTTATCTTTTTTTTATTCCTCGAATTCTATGAAAAAATAAAATAATTATAGTGTAGAACACTTTTTAAAATTATAGCAATTCATTAAATTTCGTTATTTTCTTTACATAAATATTAAAATTCTTGATATTGAGTAATATCATCAGAGAAAATAATTAGAAAGAAAATTAGAGAAAAAGAAAAAGAAAAGCTTATGACCCAAATAAAATAAAAACTTGATAGATTTCTTTAGTAGAAATCTCATTGTAGCTGATACAATTCTTTTGAGGGAATTGGTAATATAGATCTCTCAAAAATGGTGAGAGCCCGGAACTTGATGAGAAATATCGTTCAAATGATTAAAAAACTGATTATTTTGGCATTATTCGATAATTTATAATTGGGTCGAATGATAATGGAACCTCAGACTTACATATGACTCAAAAAAAAGAGGATGGACCTTCATATAGAAAAATATATAAAGGTCAACACTCTGTGGAGTTGGCCTCAAAAAGAGAAAGTAGGGAAGGACATTAAAGGAGGTACGGCCTTAAAAAGAAAATTTTAAGCATGAAAATTTTGGTTTAAAACTATGAAATTCTAATATAATGCTTAGATATTGAAACATTCATATTTCGATTTAAACTACCAATTCTCATTATTTATAAAAGGCACCTTAAAAACAATGATAAATGTACCAATGTTGAATATTTTAAAAACAAATATAAGTAATTTTAGCACCTTTAAGTTCTTGGAATTGGTAAAATGTATAAAAAATTGCATTTAATGATCTAAAATTTAATAATGATCTAATATTTTTCATTGCCTCCTTGGTTTAGCAGAGAAATGTCTTTTGATACCTAGTATACATAACTATTAACTAAAATATCATTCCGTGGCAATAAAAACAACTAAGATTAAAATTCATTTCGAGGTGTAAATATAACTTTACTGTAAATATATATATTATAACACAGTCATGTAAATAAAAATAATGATAAATTTGATATTAATTTTTAGCTCACCAAAATTCCTAAGTACTTCATTAATTACCATAAGTCCTCTTATGTTAATTAATGAACCTAAATCTTAAAGATATTCAATATATTATTTATTATAAAACATATGTCAAAATGGAAAAAGATTTTCCCTTGAAATAGCTATAATTCAAATCTTAAAGATATAATTCATACATTAAAAATACTTTATGAAATCTGATTTTCCCCATAAATACACTCTGCTCTGTAGTAATACGCAAAGCATTCGAAATAGTTGAAAGAGGATTTGTGTAAACAGTATCATTGATAGTTAATGATTCATATTAGATGCTGCTTATCTTTATTCTTAAATATCAAAATTTTATGTATTTAGTAAACTTATATCTTTAATTTGGAGCTTTTAATTAAATTTTATTTCACTACTATTTTATTACATTGCGTAATTATCAACTAATATAATCAATTTTTTTTCGCAAGTATTTAAAAACTCTAAACTTTTGCTAAATCAATTTATTTCTGCTGTCTACTATTTTTATCATTATAGATTCACGTAAACGTTTTTCATTGAAGATTGTTCTTAAGTTGACGTTTAGAAACGTTGTTGTATTTTGTTATTCATTACTGTCCAACAAGTCGACTGCGAAGTCAACCTTTGGCCTGATCTCTGACACCTGACATTGATGGATGCTGTGCCTACGGTTGGCAAAGGGATTTTATTTGGTCTCCTATCTTTTTATTTGCATTTTTGCTCTTTACTATTGTTCTATCGCGTCAATGGTGTGATCGTAATTTGTTTCGCTTGCTCAAAGTATTTCGAAACATTTCTTTGTGTTCATTGGTATTGTTAAAAGCATTCACGAAGCTCGAGCGACAATAAAAAACTCCAGTTCGTACTCTTTGATCATTTCGAAGAACACCTGTTTTATCTTTCTTCACTATACTCAAATTCTGTACTGGGAAACTTTCATACACCGGAGATTTTATACATACATTTGTATAAACCGTAGAGAACCCAGGATGTGGGCCAAGGGGCCCTGCCCCCCCCCCCGAAAGAAATAGAAATTGCATTATGAATATTGAATTTGCATTATAAATATTTTTATCCGTTGAACTACCCCCCCCCCCCTAAGATTAAATCCTGGGTGCGCCACTGTGTATAGATAAAATATCACATGATGCTTTCTAATAAAATGGTCGAATATTCACCATATATTGAGGATTCAGGCTGTTGTGTACTAACCTTATTGGATTCGCCCACCTCAATGTTAAATTATGGGAAAATACAGCTACATAAATGCTGATAATCCAAAAAAAATGGTATTTTTAGAGAACCTGAACTTTTCTGCACCTTGCAACAGTAGTCACTTGATACATTACGTCCTCCAAAAGAATTTATGATCGTTTAAAACACACTAGACCAGATTCCCCCCCCCCCCAAAAAAAAAGAATATTTAAATTGAAAAATATTATTTGCATTAAAAAAAGCGAAAAATGTCCCAAGGTGTAAAATATACTTCTGTATTGCGGAGTACAATTAAAAAAAAATACATATGTTTAAATTCAAGTCAGCAATCCTTGGACACAGTTTATCCATAGGATAACATTGAGGTGAGCGAATTCAATAGAGTTAGTACACAACAGCCTTAGGTGCAATAGCTTGATAGCTTTCATTTTAACATTCCTCCCATTCAAATTTTTTCTTGCTAAAAACAAAGTAGTGAACTGGCGCTTTTATAGAATAC
>OU015493.1:63826144-63963644 GCA_907164885.2 Dolomedes plantarius
TCTCAGCAAGACGTAGCCAATGAGTACGCACGTGGGAAAAGAACTTTGAATGCGGAATTTCTCTGAATCACTTCTTGTGACTGTCAAAGTGCAGTAATCTAGTGTCTAGCAAAAAATGGGGTAGAAAACTTAAAATGCTTGAAGATGATAAAGTGCAGGAAGCTCGCCCTTATAATCGGAGCCACTTAAAATCACTTTACAGCAGTTTAAAAAGTTCGTATTTTGAATATTAATTATTATTTTTATTATTAATTTATTAGTATTTTTTATTAATAAACAACTTTTACTATATAAATAAAATTTGTCCGAAGTTTTTTGATGACCTTTACATACATTCACATGTTGGAAAAATTATAATTAAAATTTAAAATACAAACTTTAAAAACTGCTGTGGTACTGCTTGTAAACTGTGTCACCGTCGCGACCTTGTGAATAAGTGCATCGTTGATTTAATGCATGAATGGAGAAGTGGCTCTCGTATTTACATCTTGTTTAATATGACATATTTACAAAAATAATAATATACATGCGTTTGTTCCGTAAAACCATCGTCACATAGATTAGAAAGAGCGGGCACATAACACAATCCAAATTTGAGACCTCAGTCCCTCGATTCTCCGCGCTTTCTCAGTACGTCAGTACATCATCAAAGTCCAGTCTATAATGCTCTCCGCATCGTGCTGTCTCGTTCATTTATTCCCTTCCTTGGAAAATTCTCATAAGTTCTACCGCATCACAGTAGCAATTTTCATGCTTACCGGGAGTCACCTTTTCAATCCTTTGTCGGCAGTCCGCTTTTCTGCGGTTAAGTATTCACAGTCTTTTGTCGGCCGCGTCAGCTAGGTTCTCCCATTCTTACTTACTACGCTTCTATTCTTGCGCTAACGGTCTTTTGCTTAACCTTTAGCTTACCCATATTTCCGATTTCTTCTTTAGAACGGGAAATTTCATACCCCCTTTGTAAGAACGGCCATTAAGGGGGACCCCGCTAATTGCCTCTCAGGGACCGTGGGATACGGGAAGGAGTGTCTGCAATTTCCCTAATTTCCCTACATATGGACCGGTTATTAGTAAACACATTGTGACAACAAGGAGCTTTGTATATCTCGTTTATTTATGGTAACATGCGTTACCATTATTTATCGATTATAGTATTTTAAAGGTGGGAAAGTTTTCAGAACAATTTTTAAGTAAAAAAAAAAAAGATGAATTTTAAGAAAATAAAGGAATATGTACAATCGAAAACAATACTAAAATTATTTATCTGATCACATCCATACACACACACACACACACACACACACACATATATATATATATATATATATATATATATATATATATATATATATATATATCGTGTCTTTTGCCGGCCGCGTCATCTAGGTTCTTCCATTCTTACTTCGCCTCAATTCTTGCACTAACGGTCTTTTGATTAACTATTCTAAATGATGTTCCCATTCCATTTACTATCGGAATTTTCCTCTTTTAAAAGTTCCATTGAGGTGTTAATGATCCTGTCGATAGTACTTAAACTTGGCACATCTGTACTGGATTTTCCAAATTTCGGATTGAGCCTGTTTCACACCATGTGAGAGTCTCACACTGCTAATAAAGTGGTTTTACCCCTGGACCCTTTTTGGCAAAATATTTACACCCCCTGCGTTCCAGAACCTTGGACATCGGTTTCGCCCTTTGATATGGACTTTTCAGAGGAATATAGCAGACGAGTACATTGGAGGGAAAGAAATTTCAAAAGCGTGATTTCTTTGGTTTTTTACTGTTGACCTTTCTCAGTCACCAATACAAATTAAGAGAAATTCCTTATTTGGAATTCATTTAGCAGCGCCTTGCTGAAGAATCCATAAAAGGGCGAAACCTAGGTGCAAAGCTACATGGTATGCTGGAAGTGTATATGTTTATAATTGGCTCAACCCCATGATGGTATGCAAAATAATTTTGTCATCACTGTAAAGCTCATAAATACAGTGCAATCAGAGAATGGCTAATTCATATATTTTATGTAGATATTTAATTCATATATTTTATGTATATACACGTTAATTAGAAGTTAAAAAAATCCCTGCTCTTAATTAGAATTTTTCGGGACTATATGTTGAAAAGAGTAGTTTTAGACAATCTTTTAAGCAATTTTTCTGTACATTATTGTGGAAATGTAACGCCTTGTTCATAATAAAATCAGAATTGCGTTTCCTATTTTTCAAATTTCTAATCCAGGAAAATTTAAATTTTTTCGAATACCTGTACGAGAATAACTCAGGATTGAATACCTGTTGAATACCTGTACGAGATATCCATGCTAATGTAACATGAAGGTCATACATCCTTTTTTAGATAATAGGATTTAGATAACATAATATCACACAGAAAAATGAGTTGCTCTAATTTTTATTACCATGTTTTTATTAACTTGCTTTCTTGTTTGTGTGTTTGTGTGTTTGTGTGTGTGTTTGTCAAGTACAAATCTTGCAATCGATTTTTAAATAACTTCCCGACTAGCTAGAAATTTAAAACTTTTAGAATAACTCAGAACACAATGAAAATGCATTTTTTAAATACTTTTACCCATCTTTAAGCAGAATTAAATTAATTTTCAGTTATCTTCAGTTAATTTTGTTTTGTAGACTGGTGCAGCCGTCTATTGGCCGGAAAGGGAACGAAAATGTTATATGCAAGTTAACTTTCAATTAACTTAATTTTCTTTCAAGTTGATGGGATAATTCATAAAATTTTTTTTAAAGTATTATTACATAGAATTTATTACATAGAATTTATTAATACATAGAACTGTCAAGTTTATATGATTGAACAGAAAATTAAAAAACATGGTATATAAAAAGTTATTTTTATCTTGTAATTATTAAGACTCTGTTAACTGTAAATTTATAAGCACTTGTATACTTTAACATAATTTGGTGACATTTCATTTAATCTAATGGTTAAATATTGAGTCTTTTACATTTCTTAATGAATTTTTAAAGATTACACCTTCTCATTTGTCGCAACATAAGTGGTTCAGATCATTACATCTATTATCCATTAGACCTCTTGTATTATACATAAAAATTTCCCGTTATTCAACGAACGGCGAAACATCCTTTTTTTTCGATATATTAACCCACAAATCGTCTTTCATCACCTACTCAGTATTCTAAACTAGGCTATCTCTGTTTCACGTTTTAAAGGTGCATTTTCTAAGCTACTAAAACCTGCCAGAGATGGTTTTCGCGCACGTTTTGACAGACAAATCACGTTCTACAGGAATGCATCCATGTGATCTGTTTAGGGTTTTTCCCCCTTTCAACGAGACGTATGGAATCATTTGTGCTCTTAAATGAACCTTTAAGGTACTGATTCCGATATGGACTATTACACCTGATCCGTATTTGTACCCGAATTATCAGCCAAATAATAGACCTTGTCAATTTACGCTTCTTTCTCTGCGATGTTAGAGGCTAAACGTGATGCAATGGACAGGGATAGTATAACACAGCGGTGTAGAGTACGTAAACTCAAGGTGACAGCAGACGTGTTTGTAATACTACTAATAAAGGATTTAAAAATTGGATTGAAAATAAATGCACTACCCCTTGGAAAAAGTAAATAAAAAGTCAAAATAAAACTTTATACTCCGATAATCGAGCATTCAATTTTTATAAACCTCTTGATTCTCGTATTTCGAGACCAAACTGGCCATTTTTCTAAAACTGGGAAACAATTACATGGCGTGCAAATAGGGACAGTATAAAGCTGAGCAGAGAAGATGCTGCCATTACATAACAGAAAAACTGTGACGGGGAGTTTCAGAAATGAAAAGGTGTATAGGAAGAGAAAAAACACAGTTGAAAATAAAGAGGGGAAGATAGGGCAAATAACTGACAAAGTGCAATAAATGATAGGTGAAAAAATGTGCAAACTTGCTTTCTATATTTCTTAAACTTTTATGCTGGATATATTTCTTAAGCTTTAGCCCTTTGGTTAAAGGGTATTTAAATTGCTGTCAGAGATGAATCGCGAAATATTGATAATATTTTGTTTTACGATTTTCGGTATACTTGTGTCAACTGCATTTTAAAGATATAATGTCTTAAAACTTATGGATACTCGTGGAAGAACGAAGTGCATAGCGAAAGTTCTTTAAATTTCTTTTAATTGTTAATTTAAATTTTATTGCGAATTTAAAGAAGAACCAGATAGAATCGCACTTATAAGAAACAAGTTTACTTTCTTAACACTAACTTGATAGTAAAAATCAATGATGAACTGGAACACGTTAGGTGCTAAGGCTGAAGGGATAACGTTATTACATCAAAAATGTCTACGGTGGGAGTTTATACTTCCATAAATTAGACGTATCCCTAACATTTTTTATTGTGTGTCATAAGCGAAATGTTACCACTGGCATGTATCGTATCTGCGTATCAATATTTGGCCCGCTGATACGAAACATTCGCGGTATGTTTAATCTTTGTCATTTCTGAAATATGGACAAATTTCGATACAGGTACAGTTGTGTGCATGTAAAATCGAAAAATAATGTGGGTCACAGGCTGTAAGAGGACAGTGGTGGAAAACATAACGAGGAAAAACTACGGCAAAAAAAATACGGTACATCAAAAATAGGGCACGTATCTTCGTTGTAAACCTTGATCTCCTGCGATGAATGATACAGACAGGGTTAAAAGATACGAACATGGACACACCCTATAACATGGATTACCAAAATGTTTTTGAGAAGGAGATAAATTAAAAAAAACTAAAGTGCTAATATACACATGACAATAAATTCTTAAAACAGGGTAGATATTTTTAAATCTATTTTCTGAAAATTACACATTAGCAGGAAGGAAGTCTTAAAAAAAAAATAAAAAATAAAAGTTAAATATAGATATAGAAAAAAATGAGGTGGTTTCACAAGTATTAAATACGATTTTTCTAATGCTTATATTAATTATATTTTTATATATTTCTGCAAAACTATTACAGCGGAGTTTGTAAAGAACTTAAGTTACAAAGCAATATTTTAATCTTTTTCAAAAATATAGATTTCTTATTATGAGGGCATTTTTTACTCAAACTGCGATTAAAGTTTTAAAATAAATACAAATTAGTTTCTAACAGTTATAACATATTATTATGCAACGCAAGGCACGCCTTACATAAAGAAATGACGGTCGACACAGTTCCTTTCTCGATAACTTACTAAAATATTTACTTTCCCCCCAAAATAACCACGAGGCATTATCTGCATTTATCTTCAACATCCACACTCATCCAAATGAAGCTCTCAATTATTCACGTAAATAGCTCGACATTTCCCTGGAATATATTTTTTGCAAAATAGCGGTATGCAACTCAAGGGACAAGTAAATACATTTGTGCCGTAATAGATTTAGAGCTCCTTATTTATACTTAGATATTTCATAGTTGTAAAGGGTAATTTTTATGCTTTTGAAATTTTTTACTTCTTTCTGAGGTACATAAGAGATTTATAACTCCTGGTGACAAATTCTTAAACTGAATAAGTCCGATAAAAGTTTCTAAAGTTGTAATTAACTATTGGTCTCTCTCGCAAAAGATATAGTTATGCAAATGTTTTATTACTACCTCAAAGAGATATTCATTCTTACGTTATGAAGTTGTCTTGGAAATTGGCATTTTCGTGGAAAGTTTAACTCCATTGATACTTGATTTTTTACTAACAATATGTTGAAGTGGAGAAACAAAGATCGACTGAATAGGACATGTATCGGTTGACATAATTTTGGCGCCATCGGTAGCTAGATTTTAGGCAAAAATAAATGCACTTTGTGGCATAAAATCGTTGTATATAGATGCAGTATTTCCTATAAAAGTGTTAAAGATATGCAACGTTATACCTCACAGAAAGGTGACTTTATTTTGTCAAAAATATATAAATGAAGGGTTCCACGACATAATGAAGTTACAACCAGAAACTACTCGCGTATTCAAGGGACTCAAAGTACGTTGCGTTGGTTTGCATCGTTGTTGTCGAAATAGATCTGCACTGCAACAGTTAGTTCATTGAAGAGCTGCTTCCAGTAAGCAACTGAGTTTTCATTTTCAGTACATACTCAGCGTAATATATTGTTACGAATTTTATAAGTATTGCCTTTTGTTTAGTTAAAATGGATTCTATAGAAGAGCTCCTATAGTTATATATTTAACATGGGAGTCTATGGGAATCTCGCCAAATATGACAGTTATCACCAAATTTGCGATTGATTTTGTGACTTATTTTGGTCGCCAGATTTGGCGATATTTCGCCAACTTGCCAACTAAACCTTTCTGGAAGCTTCTAGAGCTATCTAGCTGAGACTGATCTATAGAATGCGCTTTGGAAATCTATGCATACACCTGACAGTGGCATTGGAACTCCTAGTGAGAACCTCCTAGTGAGCACTTCCTAGTGAACTTCCTAGTGAGAATTGAATGTGTGCAACTGCGTTAATAGACGTGTATTGTATTGAAAATTCTGGTATCCTGACTTGTGTTTTTATAATTTTCTGCTGTATAGAAGACAGTTTTTACGTTTTTTTTGGTTGAATTTGTGTATACGTTTGAAAAATTTACAAAATAATAAATTTATTTTGTGTGAACTTTTTGAAGAGATTCTTATTCAATCCTAATGAACCCAGGAAAACGGAACAATATGAAGTCGGTGGGGGGATATTGATCTAATATTTTCCACAAAATCGATTGGGAATGAAAGCTAAATGAAACTGCCGGAAACACTAGAGGAAATGGGAAAACTAGGCAATAAAAATTAAAGATGGATAAGATGAAATGGAATCCTCTCTATTGTATGGTATCTAAAATGAGAGTCGTACCATATACATTTTAGTTGCCTGATTTATACTACAATAAGAATAAATGAATTTATTCACGCATGGGCTACAGCTAACATAAATATTATGATCTGGCAAAATTACAACCGTTAGGAAAGGACTGTCAAAAGAAGAACAGAAAAGTTATCAGAAAAATGAAGATCTCAATTATTCACGAAAAATAGTTATGCGTTTTCCATGAACATATTTCAATTTCTTGCAAAAATGCAATATTCATTTCAAGCGAATAATAAATATATGTCTGCTTAAATAGGATTAAAATATTTGCTTGTAGATCTTTACTTGGATAATATATGGTTAAATGGTTAATTTTCATGTTTGTGTATTTTCTTTTCTCTCTATGTTACTTGACAGATTTTCTATAAAATAAGCATCTGAATTACATTACAATTCTTTCTATAGATGTTATACAAATCACTGATGCATAAATATATCTTAGGACGTCACTAGGCACAAATTTATACGACAAAAACTGTGTCAAGGAGCTATTTTAATCAGTGAAAAAAAATGAACCGAGCCAGTCCCATCGAAGTTACCACCAGAAAATACAAATAACTTGACTAATTAGCACTTCTCCAATAAGAAAGGCGTTAACATCTGCAAGGCTATAGCACTGAGAAAATTCAAGGATCCCAGCGTAAAGTATTTTAACTGATGCTTCGCGAGCTTGAGTTATTTCTTTTTCAACACACGTTCAAGAAAGGCGTATTACATGCATTCCTCTGAAGACCTTTTAAAACTTGAAATAAATCAAGAAGAGAGAGCCATTTTCTCGTGTACGTACCCGAAATTTTAAAAACAATATTCCTTTAGGTGCTACATGGCCAGCTAGTTTATTAATTAAGAAAGATAAACTCTAGATAAAAGATAATTGATGACTGTAACTAATTTGGCTTACGCTGTTAACGAAACAAAATTTACCCAAATATCATAATAACAGAAGTTGTATAAAATAAACAATAGAAAATTAACATAAATTATTTATAAAGCGAGTTTTTGTTGATCAGTGCCGGATTCTAAATATTTTATATCGTTCTAATACTTAGGCACTCAGAAAAACTCCTTTCGCACTCGTTGCATCATTCCTTTTATTTCAGTTTTATGAAGCTCGTTTACGATGATAAATATTTACATGATGTAAATACGGCCGTAGGTTGTTTAAAGCAAATGAAATTTTCAAGTCTGGAATTCTAAGTACTCAATATTTTATCTCCGGCATTTGTATTACTTTTGTCCGATAATCACTCGATTTCAGTAGTTTCCAGATCATATCTAAAATCGATAAAACATTTGTTTCTATACTGAACTCCACTGGAAGCGAATTAATTGCATTTCAACATCCTCAAAATTCAGTATTGTTATATATTTGTCGTCCGAGTGCTAGCAAAATGTTTTGCATGCCACCACTGACACGCGTGTCTTAGGTTACCTATCGATGGAAAAAGCGGTTTAAATGACTATGCAAATGACTATATGACTATACCCATAGGTAGTTCGGACAAAAGAAAATTATTTAAAATGAAAAAATGTCTTAATTATATTAAAACAGAAAACTTCGTGAAGAGGGTCCTATGACACAATATTTTTCTTTCAATTTTTACACATTGCATATAGTTAGTTCCCTACCCCATTAAATTTCTCTTTATATTAAAGTGATGATTCGTAAAATATGCTTAAACAACTTAAAATTTTGTTTTTAAAAATAGTAAAATTTAAGGGTGTTTGATTTATTTATATTAAATGATTTCAAAACTGCCAGCAGTATTTTCAATAATTCTGTTTACAAAGTTGTCTAGCATTTTTAAAGGCGAAAGACAATCAATCAGTTTTATACTAACTTTCCCCTCGGAAAAAGTATTTTCTGAATTTATACTCAAAGTCAAAAGCTTCAAAGTCAAAGGGACGCTGCAAGGAATAGCTAAAAATGAATTGTAGATATATACTTTTTAAGAAGATATATCGTAAAAATAATACGGTCTATATCAGGGGTTCTCAACCTTCCAGGCTCTGCGCCCCCCTTTGAACACTGATATGTGGTCACGCCTCCCCCCCACCACCATATGTGGTAAATACAAGTAGTACAATCGGAATGTGAAACTGAAGCTGGTTATTACATGAAAATATAGAATAGATAATTTCATACACAAAATTTAATATTACTACTCATATCTTAATTTAGAACATATTATTATTAGAACATATGAAATCAAAGAATTAAATACAGATCAAATATATTTTAGGTAATCAACGATCTAGGTGAGGTTGGCATGTAATACCAGTCACTTTCACAACATTAATGAGAGGGCCGGCACTGTTTGTCCTTGACAAGTTTTTGAATATTAGGTTGTAACTGTGACAAATTACACCTCAGGTCCCTTTTAACGTCCAGCTTTACTCGATATTATGACTTTATGTATGTTAATACTGAAAATTCAGATTCACAGATTTATGTGGATGAAAACTGCACTAACAACCTCAAAGCTTCCAAAGCAATTTCTGGGTAAACGAGGAAATAGCGTAACCAAAAATTTTCAACTTCCATGTTTTCGAATTCCGCGTTTGCTTGAGAATCACATTTCAGGTCGATTCCCTGTTTCTGAATATGGTCAGGAAGTATATCCACGTCGATTTTAAAAGGATCTCTTGTCAACTTGAACTCCCAGTTCTCTTAACTAATATCTGGAAAGTGGTCTGTAATTTCATTTTGCAATGCTACCAAATGCCCTGATATAAAGTCCTTCAATTCATTTATCTGTTGCAATGGGAGATTTTTTTTATCATCGAGGAGGTCGTTCAATCTTGGAAAGGATGAAAAGTTTGGCTCTGAACTCTGAAGACGGCGTTGCCAAAGAGTTATATTTTCTGTGAAACCCTTAACTGTATCATAAGTCTTCGAAATGTTTTTCTGACATTGTAGCTACGACAATTATCGTGTGCGACAATTATCGTGTTCATGTTTGTATGTCGAAAATATGTTACGGTTACATTGTGACCGCAAATATTATTTTTTCAATGCGGAGGCACTTGTCGTCAAACATTCGCCTATACTACGCCGCAATTTTACTGCCCATTTTATTGTGGGGGCACCATATAGGCGGACAGCATTACCCCCTATGAAGGGACGACACGAACGGAGGCATTTTTCGTGGCGAGCATTCTCAGCACCGAAAACCAGCGCGCTGTACCACTGGGCCACCACAAGCCCTGTGACCGCAAAATTAAGTACAGTAAATTACAATTAGTTTTACTTTTTATTTTTTTTTTTAAACTCACGGCTCCCTAGGGGGGCGCGCCCCCCAGGTTGAGAACCGCTGGTCTATATAAATCAGTTTAAATCGCAGCACAGTAGGGTACCAATTTTTAAAATAAACTACATACAAATACAGTCGAACCCCGTTATAGAGAACCCGGTATATAATTAACTCACGGGTATAACGAACGAAAATTTTGGTCCCGCCATTTCCCTACTGTGCGTAACTTAATTAGTATTGTGTCAGTTTAATGTATTCGATTTTAATCTATTAAATTCAATAATGATCATTTTTAATAGATTTTTTTTATCATTTTTTAATACATCATTACTGAATACACATTGCATCTAATGAGTTATACATTTTGTGAACTCTAGCATTTTGCTTAACGGTTCGGATATAGTGAACCACCGGATAAAGCGAACAAAACCTTTGGTCCCTTGAATTTTGTTATAACGGGGTTCGACTGTACTGTATTACTTAATGCAATAATTGAGGCGGTGAAAGGCAAAGTGGTGTAAGTCACATTTTCAACATTTTTTATTTGAGGGCAAAAATGTAATCTCCATGTTCAATTTATGGTAGAATTACAAATAAATATTATTCGCACTATTATAATAATTGTTAGGAATTATAATTTGTTCAATTTATAGCGGAATTTTTTGTAGTTTTTGCAGTAAAACGCTCTTGACTTACACCACTTGACTTACTGACTTGCATCACTTTGCCTTTCACCGCCTCAATTGTAGAAACATGCGGTTTTTGTTACAGTCGAACCCCGTTATAACGAACTTTAAGGGACCAACGGTTTTGTTCTCTTTGCCCGGTGATTCGCTATATCCGAACCGGCAAGAAAAATACTAGAGTTCACAAAATGTGCAACTCATTAGTTGCGATGTGTATTCAGTAATGATGTAATTAAAAATATGATAAAAATCTATTAAAAATGATCCTTAATGCACTAAATCGACCAAAGTCGATTACATTAAACTGACACAATACTAATTAAGTTACATACAATAGGAAAATGGCGGGACCAAAATTTTCGTTCGTTATAGCCGTGAGTTCGTTATATACCGGGTTCGCTATAACGGTGTTCGACTGTAATTGATTTTGTAAGCTCTATTTTATGTTTGAACCCAAGATAATGACTTTTTACTTTAATTCCGGGTCCCTGATATTTAAGGCTCTATCTAAGCAACCTCATGCTTGAGGGTGCATAAGCTGTTGCCGCACATCCTTGCCTATCTCTGAACTCACGAATGTAGAAATCTTTAAAAATGTCCGAAATCTTCATTTTGAAAGCTCAAACAGTGCGAAGCGCTTTTTCCTCCGGAATTCCGGTTTGGCTGCCACAGGTTATAAATATTTTGATCCTCTGTGCTTCAGTGATAACAGGCGCGGAGCTATTTTTCGACGCCCAAACAAACCGATGGGGGAAGAGCCTCCGCTAGCACTACGCCGCAGGGTGGCACGAAATTATTCGCGGCACGTGACTTCTCAATATGAATCATCTGTTGAAACACCATGTGTTTCTGCCACCTCGCCATTTTGGAAAGAAAGGAATGGACTTCTAGTGCATAATCCTAAGCTACCAACCCCCTCTTTTATAAATAGAAGCAATTATTGAATCTTTTGATTCGTAACATCGGTAAAGGGTCATTTAATTCAAATCTATTTCTGGAACTACTATTTCACCATAAGTGCTCTAAAAGTGTAATTAAAGCCGCTGTGTACTAACCCTATTAGATTCGCCCACCTCAATGTTAACATATAGAGGAATTTTTATTATCTTTCTCGTGATATAAATTTTATAATCTTCAAATTATTATTTTAAATGCAAACTTAAAAAAAGTTACTAAAACAGCTTAAAAATTTAATTTTAAAAAATCTAAGAAGAATTTTTCGAAAATATCTCTTAGTGCACCCGTACACTATAAGAAGAATCACCATGCAAAATTTCAGCCCTTTAGGTCCAGCGGTTTGGTCTGTGCGTTGTATGTCAGTCAGTCAGTCAGTTACGGGACTGTTTTATATACTATATATACTATCAAATTTATTGTAATTTCGCTGAAATTTTTATCATTACATAGAGCATTCACTTATTTATCTTATCCTATAGTTTTTGAAATATTATTTCACATACATATTCTCTCACATTTTTATATGAATAGTGACTAAAGTTTAAGTATTTGTCTTATGTAAAACTATGAAATTTATTGTAATTTCGCTGAATTTTTTATCATTACGTAGGGTACGCATAATATTGACCGAAAAGTCATACAAATATATATCAGACGGAATTTGTATACAGGAAATACATTAGAAGTTATTCCTTTTGAACCAAAGGCATGTCAAGATGCCTCATACACAACATATGGATTTTTGATAGCAATATACTGCAATATATACGTTTGCAAATATGATTAAAATATGCCAATGTTGACGGATTTAGAATTATTTAAAATGTTCCGTAGAAGGCTGGACGTTGTTCTTATAAGAATTCAGAAACATTCGTAGATTATTATGGAATTAATTACAGAAGTTATGATTTAATAATAATACAGAGCATAGTACCATCAAAGAAATTCTGCACCCGAAAGCACATTTGCTCACAGTGTATTTACACACTTAACGTATATTAAGAACTGTGCATTTATTCATGTTAAGGGTGCTGTGTACTAACCCTATTGGATTCGCTCACCTAAATGTTAACCTATTGAGAAAATCTGTCTACGATTTAAAGCTACATCAATGCTGATAATCCAATAAAAATGGTATTTTAAGTTAGCCTGAAGTTTTCTGCACCTTGCAACAGGATTCATGCATAAATTTCATCCACCAAAGGAATTTATGAGCGTTTAAAATATACTATACCAGATTTTTTCCCGAATAACTTAAAAGTTAAAATGTTATTTGCATTTTTTTAAACGAAAAATGCCCCAAGGTGTTAAATTTATTTCTCTATTACAAAGTACAATTAAAAAATATCTTTAAATCCAAGTCGGGAATGCTTGGACACCTTTTCATCATAGATTAACATAGAGGTGAGAGAACCCAATAGGGTTAGTACACAGCAGCCTTAAGGCATGACTTAAAAAAATATGCCTAAAAAATTACAACATCAGCATTAATATTTCATCATGTCTTAGAAGTGTAATTAAGACATAACTTTAAGGCATAGCATTAAAATATCGTACTTTAAAAATTGGAACTCTATTTTTATAAACTAAAGCAATTAAATTTTTAAGACGTAATATGAGCAATGAGTATTTAAAAAATATATATATTTCAGGAACTATCTCATCATGCCTTAAAGTGTGGCAGAAACTGAAGTGGATTTCTGCTGCATGATTACACAACAGAGAAAAAAAAAGTTTACAAAAAAATTCAATTATTTCATTTTAACAACCACGAACAAGTTATCCGAGTCAGCAATATAAATTTAGCATACGGAAACTGATTTCATAAAACAGCTATTTCGAGGAACTTTAACATGCCCGCGGGGGCGAACGTAAAAAAAAAAAATGTAAAAAACTCTCCCTTTCACACACGATTCTTTAAAGCCCCGAAATTTCACGCTTTTCCAGCTTTGACGTCTTGTTTAGCGTCGTTTTGACACTTGGCTCGCAGTAAAAAGAATGGGTCCGTAAAATCAGCATCGGGGTTTAAAATGGTAAAAAAAAATAATGAAAAAAATAAAACAACTGTAGCGATTCAGCAAACTTATCGAACGCAATCTTGACATTTTGTTTTTCTTTCGTAATGTTTCGATTCTGTAAAATATCTCTGGCGTTCTGTCTCGTCCCATGCTTCGCTGATTTTGAGAATTGTTTGCGATTTTCGGAGGGTGCGATTTTCGACAGTGATATGCGTTCTCTTTTTCCGGGATACGAATATAATGCGTAAACCTATTTTGTTTAACCTGAATATAAAATTTGTTAGTCTGCATAGAAGGTTTTTTGGAAACGTTCTTCGTCACTTTCTCCCAGTTTCGTATGTTTCTAATGCATTTTATTCATAACCCCCACACCCTCCTCGAACAAATAGGGTTAAACTTTGAATTTATAAATTGCAACAGTGTATCACAATTTTGCTTATTGTAAAATAAAATCATTCATCGCAAAGTATGCATTAAACAGAGAAGTTTTTATTAGTGCAGCAAAAATTCTACGATATTTTTGGATAAAATTAAAATTCGTATCATCAAATGATGTTAATGATATCTTATTTTTACGAATAAAAAATATTTGTTTTTAATTAAATCAATAACTTACAAAACAGCTGTGCGTTGGCCTGGAGTTCATTCGCCTAGAAGGCAAGATATTGACTGTCCTTATAAGATTTAGAGCTCTGTGTCTATGTACTGATAAAATTTAGAGCTATATCCTTGTAAGATTCAGAGCTATGTTGTTTGTTGAAAATGTTTGTCATAGAATTTTTATTGCATAATTTAGCTTCTCATGATTTTTGTGCTGGCTGAAGCTTGTTACGTAATTTAACATAGATTAGTATTATGAGTGCAAAATAATAGATTTTCAAGCGATGCAATTCTAAAATATGTAATTCACTTTGCTTCATACTGGACTAAGATATCAAAATTTTAGAAAAAAAATCCAGTCTATACGATATGCCATTAATTAGTCATAACTACTAACCACTATATTTACCATTTTAACTATAAAATATCAATAATTAGTTTTAACTACATACATTTCCTGTTTATTATAATGCTAAAATTTGTTTTCCCAATAGAAACTTTATATTATGATCGTGGGATACGTCGACTCATATTGTGGTAGGACAGGAAATTTGAAGAAAAATTGGTTGGAGACTACAATATGGGGTAACATGTCCCACGATCATAATACAGAGTTTTTAATTGGGAAAACAAATTTTACGCTTATAATAAAGATGAAATATATGTGATTAAAACTAATTATTGCTCTTTTATACTTATCTCTGTTGGTAATTATGTTGGTAATTATCTCTGTTGGAAATATCTGTTGGTAATTACGACAAAAAATAACATATGAATTGTTTACAGAATTTTGATATCTATTTATTACAAATGCCCGAAAGATTGGCTGTGAAGCCATTTGTTCGCAGAAAAGAGCGAGACTGCTGGCCACCTATACGGTTATTTTAGGGGGCACCGTATAGGTGGCTAGCATTACCCCCTAAAAGCCGGTTCCGTAATTTAGAACCGAGTCAAGTGACGAGACCGGAACACTTGATCTCGCACCTCCAGAGGTAAATTTGAGATCTTGAAGGACATTGTAGTTACGGCAGATTTTACGTGCACCGGCCCCTATTAGTGAACACGGCGGTGGATTTTGTCAGAGACCGGCATCGAACCCGCAACCCTCAGATAACTGGCTCGACGTCTTTATCAACCGGGCCTCCGGACCCCTCAAAATCTTGCTATCTTTGAGTCTAGTATGAAGCAAAGTGAATTACATTTTTAAGAGCTGTATCATTTGAAATTCTATACTTTTGCTCTCATAAAACAAATCTATGTTAAATTATACGTTATACTGTACATAACGCCAACACAAAAGCCAACACAAAAATGGTGAGATGCTAAATTATGAGAGAAGATATCTATAACAAACACTTTCAACAAACAACGTAGCTCTAAATTAGCTGAAGTAGATGATAATATGGATAGACTCAAAGAATAATTTAGCAAATCTAACAAAGCGATGACAAACGGGGACACGATAACCTTTCAAAAACATTTTTTATTTTAAGTATTTCAATAAACATTGTAATTGTATTTCATTTTAGCAGCCAATTTAAAATATATTCTGAAAAGTAAAATTTATTTTAACAGTAAATTTGTTTAAAATTTTAATTTTTTTTTTTTTTCAATTTTTAAAAATCTTTATAACTTTTTCAAATATTAATATTTTTTCTTCAAATTTTTAGATAATGTAGCTAAGTCTATTACATAAAACTTGGCATGGGTTTTTTAGATACCTTTAAAATTACATTTTATTTAAATTTTTTTCTTGTATATTTTCATGTATTTTCTTGTGCTTGTATATTTTTGAAAATAAAAAAAGAAATAAGTATGTTATTGCATAATTCCATCTCAAGTTTTATTCCATACATAATAGAAAACCTGTATAAAAAGTTTAATACTTGTGTCTTAAATACATAAAAAGTTTCAGCACTTTTACTGCATGAATGTCAAGAAAAAACAAACATGGAGAAAAAGACATTTAAAGTTTTCATTTGTTAAAAAAAGTCCCTTTAAATGAAGCAATATACAAATTTTGTGGGTATTTATAATAATCATATAAAATAAAGCATATATAAAACATTTTATACATCCAACTTCAATTTAAAATATTTTATGTAATTTTAAAAGCATGCCAGTGAACGGTAGAAAGTAGAGTCGACAACAACTGCTCTTGGTTTAAGTTTTTTTAAAAAATTCAACAAATAAATCTTAATGTTAATTTCATGCCAAGTTTTATTCAGAATATAATAAAGAATGTGTATAAAAAATTTTATATCCTTATCTAAATTATTAAAAAAGTTATGACGTTCTCAATATATGACAGTTAAGAAAAACATACCATCAAGAAAAAATAAATCATGCTACTTGAGAAAGTCATACCTGAAATTTGTATAAAATTAATCTGGAACTAGATTTGATGTATAAAATAATGCATATGTAAAACATTCCAACCATGTTTTAACATAAAAAATTTCCTGTAGGGTTGCAAAAGCATGAAAATTTAAAAAAAAAAACAAATAAGAAAAATCGAGATGTAATTTTCATTCATGAAACATACCATTTACTACCACATATCTTCTGAGAAAATTTTAAAAACATACTTATTTTCCTAAATTAACCCCCCCCCCAGGTTTATAGGTAACAAATGCAACGAATAGATATACAGCGTAAAGTTCAAGTAAAAGCATAAAAATATTCACTTCAGGAAGAAAAGAAACGTTGATTACAATTTTTTCAAACCAAAATAAATAGCAACGTGCAGAACTACCATTACCATGTGTAAACAATCCAATCAGTTACTTTTAACGGTTACTTCTTTCGCTCTGGTGAGTAAAAAAATAATTAATTCAATATTAATTTGAGTTTTTAGGCTAGTGGAAAAAAATGCCACGTCCAATTTAAATGGTCGCTTGTCCCTTTAATTTTCTGACAACATTATAAAAATCTAAGTGACTTTTAAACTATTGAAGATACAGTTTTGAAATTTGGTGATCATATATAGAATGGTGGGGACAATAATTTGAGTCAATAAAATAATAATCGATATTTTGAGTCTTTTGAGGGTACTATGTACCCTTAAGCTGAGAAAACTTGTCACAGGATATTTGACACTTACATAAATTTGTTGAAACAAGCTTCGTATAAAAAAACATCTTTACCAGAAATTCATAGTTAAGCAATTTTGTATTTTCCAATGACCATACGTATAACAATTTTTAAATTTTATTCCTGTGCAATTTCAGTAATTAAGTTAATGATATTCACGCAATATTATAAAATTGTCAAACTGTCAGAATGGACGTAAAGAATTTACAGAACGCATCTGAAGAAGATTTTATCTTTAAAGGAAAAAATATTAAATTAGCAGGTCATTATTTTAAGGATCTTTATTAATAGAAATTAATTACATTTCTACAAAAAAGCTATTGTTTCTCTACGTAAATAAACCTTTTTTTCAAAGCTTTGTCAAAGGGCATTAACACTTAAACTACAAATAGTTAACGGACTTTAACATTTAAATATAATATATTTTTGTCTATTTTATAATATATACAGCAAAAATAATTGGAACGTATTCAACAAATTTCAAATTCTATGCTTAAAAAATATTTTCTTTTATTGCATTGCTTATCTACTTTTTTTTCGGAGAAATTTTTAAACCTCTTAAACGACGACAGGAAAAATGCAACGCTCAGAACTTGACTTGCGATTCTTAAAACACAGAAGTGAGATTTTTACAACAGAGTAATGCCGAATTCTCTATATTAAAATTGTTCTATAGCTTGCAAGATATTGAAAGAAAAATATCATAAATTATGAGTTTAGAGATGTAATATGTGATATTATCGCTTGAAGAAACATACCTTGTTTATTTGTGAATGAAATGTGCAGCGACATTGCAAACGCAATTTGCAAACGTAATTTGTGATTGAAAATTATATTCATTAAAATAAAACGACGCCGTAAAACAAAAGGGATATTCATGAATTATTCAGAGCTTCATTTGGATGAGTCTAGAAATCCGAAAGGAAAGAAAAGAATGCTGTATTGATATTTTTAGATAAATCAATGAATTATCAAGTTTCGGGGAGGAAAAGAGTCATTCAATTCAATACCTCATCGTGAGGCGTGCCCTACTCCAGATCAATTGACTATTACATAAATAAATTTAATACTTTTAAGCGAGTGCGTGATAAAAAATTAAATAAAAAGTGCAGTTTTTATGGTTTGAAACGTACTAGAGGGCTTTCAGAATCGTAAACCATAAACCATATGTTTTAAAATAGCTATATTGCTAGACAGAATATTGTTATGCTCTACTGTGAATGCATACTCTACAATTTATCTGTTCTCAAGTCTATTTATCTCGTGAAGGATAGTATTGGAGTCTGCTGTCTTTGTAAGAATAAATCTGAATATATATACTTCTTTGCTCTATTTCGTTTGAACTGATTTCGAAACTTTTGACATAGAATAATAAATTGTGAAAATATTTTTCCTGTAGCAATAGTTACTCTTGAAAAATATTTTTCCTTTTTATAATGATTCAAAATTATATGCAAAAAGTTTTATTAAATCCTGTTCAATCTCTACCCGAAAAGTTATGCCAGATGGCGCAGTCATCGTGTTGATTTACTGGAAAAGCGCTATTTTTTTGTATAACGCAGGTGGCAATGTAGAGATGTGAGTACATGTAATTGGGACGCCAGAGTGTCGTTCTATTTTTTTTCGTTTATAATAAGTCTTTGTCCAATTATGGAATTAGTTTTAGCAATATATAATACTTAGCTATCGAAAGAGAAAACTCACAATCGACCGATAAAAATCCCTTGACCGATAAAAATCTTCTTGAATCTTTTCTACTAAAAAAAAATGGAGAAAAGGCTAGGTTGTGTAGAGCAATTGGTTGGCTCAGAGCTCTATGGTCAACTTTTTCTACATGAGGGGCAATTAAACCGGGACCTACTTCATAAATCAGATTCTGAGAGGCTACAAACATCGATGCCAAGGGTGGGACTCGAACCCACGGACTCTTGCCCTAACCACTCTGCCATTGTCCTGCCTATAGAGCGATTGGTTCAACAGATATATCAAAAATCCATCAAAATTTTTTTAAAACAAAATCCCAATTTTTCCAAGTTTTTTTTTAACATGGAAATTAATGTTTAATAAAATTACATATGACAGGAAATAACGATCACAAAATATTTGTATTTAAAATAAAGTTCGGTGTCCTCCCCCCCCCCCCCCGCCTCCAGGAAATTAAGCAGTATCATAGCATACAGTCAAACCTGTTTTTGTGCTGTCTTTTTTTATGCGATTATTTTTTGTGCGGTATATGAATATGTATCGTAAAAAATTGAAATTATATACCTGAAACTATTTATTTGAAATTCCAAAATGAGCTTCAATCGTGTATATCTGGCTATCGCGACGTTTACAATCAGCTGATCAAACGTATGTCATCGCAAAATCTTATCACCGACTACACGGTAGCAAAAAATCAGGTAACTCTAATACGCAGCTTCAAGTGGCGAAAGCGATAACGAACCAGTTCATTACAAGAATATGCGCTGTAAGAACTTTGCCTCAAATAAAAGACTGCCAGACTTTTTGTATTTAATGCTTTAATTGCAGTTCTCGACAAAATACAGGTTATTTACAATATATATATAAAAAGATTAAATTCGTGGGTTCACGGCATCGACGAGGAAGGTCAGACTTGAGTTGTCGCTGCACTCATTCAAGTCTATCTAGGCCCGACAGTATCTCCTTGTCTCCGGCTAAAGTGTCACTCTGAAACACTGACTTTTAGCAAGGGAATCCGCGTTCGGCGACTTTACATACCACTGCTGAACGTTCTCGAAATGTCTGGAAAACGCCGCCTTTCTTTATTCAGCCATTGTTCCCCTCCGACTAGGCGCCTCCGATCGGCAACATTCTTTTTGTAGGTGACGAACTATTCCGCGAGCTGTCGGTAGCACTTCCGGTCTTTATGTCGCCAAGATTGTCTCCAACCGTTTAAATCAATCGTGCAGAAACCGCGTGTTGGTTGGCCTTCCCGGAATTTCCACGCACAAAATATTCGCTATTGTACGGGAGTCGTTACAGCGCGTTTTGGACTACGACGAGTAGTATCGAATTATGTATATTTTGAAAATTACTCCATGTTTAACCCTTTAGGGGCAACAACCTCCACCGTTTGCTCAGTGCAGATTTTTCTCCCAATATTTTTTTACCTAAAGAATCTTTATTTTTTTCCAATTAAAGGTTGCAAAATGTTTTTACTTCTTTAAAATGTTAACAGATGGCAGTGCTAACCATTTTTCTGATCATTTAACTTGAATACATTGAATGCAAGTGAAATAAAAGACTATAAATGTAGTCTTTTTTTTCACTTGTATTTATTTTCGTTTTCTTTTTTCATTTAGGCGTTTCCACTGTGCATACGGTGCCCCTCGAAGGGTTAAAATGAGAAATTAAATTTTTTAAAAATGTTTCCATGTGTAATTTAAATATAATTTTTTGTCTGGAAAACATTTTCTAGGAATTTTGCAAAGCTTTGACATATTTTCTAAGGGAGAATTTTTTTATGCGGTCCCTCTCCACCGCATAGAAAAAAATTTATTTAATATGTTGAGAAAAATTATTTGTTATAGATATTTAGGAAGTTTCTAAATTTTTTTTTTTGTGCGGTCCCTATTTACCACACAAAAACAGGTTTGATTAGCAGTTATATGAAAAGTACTGAAACTTCACATTGCAAAATTTTGTTAACACGATTAGTTCCATTAATTTTAAAAAAAAAGACATGAGATTAAACTTTTCAAAGTAGAAATGCCAGAACTGACCACCTATGGCTTTTGTATTGCTAATCACATTTTCTAATTTTGAAAATTTTGTAAAATTTCAATGCATGTGAACTAAATAACTGTAAATAGACATGCCAGTGTAAATGCTTTCGTGCTTCAATCTGAAGATCCCAAACAGATGCGCAAACTTTATGCAAACTCCGTAGAGAAAGTTATACAACGTAATAATTTATATATGCAATAGTATGAAAGGAGATAAAAATACGTGAAACTGAAATTGGTGTTGTTAAAATCTATACGGCACTGTTTAAAAGTATTAAGAGAAGCTAATTTACCGCTTTCTTGAATATATGTAAGAAAATATAACAATCGTTTACTACTATATATTAGAAATCGTTCATTCATTTCAAGTAAATAACAAAAACATTATTTAAGTTAACGTATAAGAAGTAGCGGTAAAATCAAAACTTGGCGGAAGAATCAAAACTTGGCTTAAATTATTTGTGTTTCAACCACAGTTAACAGTTGAATTTTTGGTGTATATTTGGAGTTTCAAGCCCTAAATTAAACAAAATTGACACTTTGAAGCATTATATAATAGAGGCTGACATAACTTATTCAGAACAAACGCAAATGTTATTATTTTCCATTTTTAACAATGAAAAAAATAGCATTTTTCAAAGTAATTTCTTTGGTTTGGCAATATTTAAATTGTTTACTGAGCTGTGAAGCAGAATAAAACTTTGAAAGATGCTGGCTAAACGCTGAGAAAGATTGTACCAGACAGCAAATAAGAGAAAGAACAAAACCGGTATTTTTCAAACTGGCAATAGAAGGAAAACGGGGAAAACTCCAAATACTCTAAAATAAATAACTCCAAATACTCAAACTGTAAAGCTAGATAGAAAAAAAGTTCTTTACTTGAGAAACAAAAAAGTAAATATTTTATAAATAATCGCAGCTCTAGATTACTTGATCAAGAGTTAAAAAAGCCAAAAACTACTTTAATATATGAAATAACGACTACTTTAATGTATACACATAGCTCAGTATCCAAATGGAAGATACTCTTGGAAATGTATGTATGTATGTACGAGGGCTGTCCGTAAAGTATCCGAACTGAATGTATAAAAAAAAAAACAGACACCGCTCTGTGGGCGCACGCTAATTAGCATGTTTAAACATATGTAAACTTGTTATGTTGGCAATTAGCCAAGCACTGCGAAGCCCGGTTCTCTTGTAGCAATAACGAAAAGTGAACGCAGTGGAAGTCTCGTGGCGGGTTGGATCATGACGGAATCTACTGAGCAACGTGTTTGCATCAAATTTTGCAGTAAAATTGAAAAAAAGTGAACCGAAACATTCGATTTGCTTAAGAAAGCATACGGTGATGATATTATGAGTCGAACTCAAGTGTTTCAATGGTTTAGACGTTTTAAAGATGGAAAGGAATCTGTGGAAAGTGATCCACGATCAGGCCGTCTATCAACATCGAGAAATAATGTCAAAGTGGAACAGGTTCGTACTGTTGTGCGATCAGATCGACGAATGACAGTTCAAGAGATTGCGGACGAGGTGAGAATAGCAAAAACTGTTTGCCACGAAATTTTAACCGAAGATTTGGGCATGCGGCGTGTATCGGCTAAGTTTGTCCCACGTTTGCTTACCGACGTTCAACGAGAACTTCGCATGCAAATGACTTCCGAGTTATTCAAATGATCGTGTGAGGATCCGGAATTTCTGAATAACATCATAACAGGTGACGAGATATGTCTGTATGGATACGATCCGGAAACCAAACAACAATCATCTGAGTGGAAGAGTTCGAGTTCCCCCCTTCCAAAGATAGCCCGGCAAGTTCGAAGCAAAATCAAAGTGAAGTTAATTCTTTTCTTCGACAGTGATGGAGTTGTGCATTACAAATTTTCCCCGGATGGACAAATCCTTAATAAAGAGTCCTACCGTGATGTGCTCAGGCGACTTCGTGATTCCGTGAAGAGGAAACGACCAGCAAGTGGAAATCTGGGAAATGGATGCTTCAACACGATAATGCCCCTGCTCAGTCCTCACACGTGGTTCAAAGTTTTTTAACCAAACATGGCACCGTTCAAGTCCCGCAACCTCCCTACTCACCAGACCTCGCTCCGTGTGACTTCTTCGCACTTCCAAAGCTAAAGAAAACGTTTAAAGGACTACGGTTTGAGGATGTGACGACCATCAAACAAAAAGCGACCGAACAGCTGTTGACCATTCCAAAGAACGACTTCCAATCCTGCTTCGAAGAGTGGCAACAACGTTGGGCTAAGTGTGCTGCTTCTCAAGGACGATACTTTGAAGGGGATTAAACTGAAGTATGTATATCCATTATATTTTTCAAGTTATAAATTAAATTCGGATACTTTACGGACAGCCCCCGTATGTTAAGCATTAATTAGAGAGAGGAAAATAATTAAGATAATTAAAGGGGGTTTCAAGGTAGATTAGTTCCGTGGCGTCAAATGCCACTATTTTTCATATTGCATAGAACAAACAAGCACCAATTATTCTCAATTCTACGAAAGAGAAATTCCCGCATGGAGTTTAAAAATAGGACCAAACCTGATTGAGAAGATAACTCCGCCCAAGCCTAAGCTTCGGTGCATACGTCACAGAGTTTTGCGCGAACTTGAAACAAAGGATTTTTAGCAGATAGAGATTAGATTTATACGCCGATGGACGTGGATCGCGCGTCGCGAGCTGGGAGATGAAACTTGGCACGGATTGGATTGATTTTTAAGTAATGTTAGATTTAAGTAAAGCTCTTAATGTAATTTAATAGTCTTTCTTTACCACAGGCCTATGTTTGTTGACTGCTAATTAGGGTAATTATTTAGGGGAAAAGTTATGCGGGAATTAACGTGTCAATAAGACAAACACACACACACACACACACATATATATATATATATATATATATATATATATATATATATATATATATATATATATATATATATATATATGTATGTATGTATATATATGATATATTGCAAGACTCTAGCTATATAATCATCCCTACAACTAAAAAAATAACCAAAATATTTAATATTTATTATTACATCGGGATGATAGTTTTAATAAATCTGTTGTAATTTAGATGAAATGGACGAACGATTTTTAAATCATAAATGATTGTATAGGTTCCTTATTATCTTGAGTAGTGAAAACAAATGCTAAAAAGATGGTGTTGTAGTACGTTTTACAGAACTATATACGAAAAAAACAAAGAAGTGTTCAGATTTGCATAGAATGAATACATAAATGGTTTTTGTAATTTTAAGTTTTCCATTTTTGATTAATTGAAATGCAATATTAAAACTGATTCAAATTTAAAATTCTAAAACATATTATTCTATTTGTACATCTAAGATTTTGTAATCCACAAAGAATCTGTTATATTTTCTTTGAAAATGAATAAAACAAAAAGGATGTCTTATCAGATTTGATATTAATTTGAAAAACTATAACAGTTACAGCAAGTAGCAAAAGAATGGTCCTTTGACGATAATAAAGATTATAAAAAGTATCATTAACGGAGTTTTGAGACATTGTTAGAGACTAAATAAATTTATTTTTTCTTTAAAAAAATGTTGAGACTCAAACTAATGATATATCATTGTTTCCATCTGCTAGATAAACTGCGGAAAATAGTGGGTATATGCAATGTGAAACCGTATATTATACTTCTTACTTCAAAAGTTAGAGATGTGTAATAGTTTATAAATCATCTCAAAGATCTGATTTCTTTCCAGATAAAGGCGGCTTACTCTTCTGGAGCTGTTTTGAGAAAATTATCTCCCAATAAAAAGTTTTGGCTTCTTATTGCATGATTGCACAGAAGATGATGTATCGTTAGAGCCTAACTTCCCCCAGAAAAGTATTTGGCCGTAGACAGAGAAAACCGAGTAGAGCTACTTAGACTTCAACGGAAAGAAATCACAACTTTGAGAATTAAAAGATATATTGAACGCACTTAGCTCAGTATCCAAATGGAATCTATTCTTGGAGATAATACCTGTGATATATACAGGGTGGCTAATAAATACTGTAACACTCCAAAAAATAAAAGTTAATTTTAATCGTTTGGAAAAACAATTTATCTATCTATTTGTGTGATTGGCAACTTTTTGTAAACGCAGACAATTTTTGTTTAAAGTAAAACATGTAGAATATTTTTAAAGATGGAAGCCAAAAGGTTAATGGTTAAACAGCTTTTTGATCGCGGATTTTCTGCAGGTAAAATATTTAAGCAATTAAAATGCCTTGGTTTTAATAGGACGTTTATATATAGGACTATAAATCGATTATTGGATACCAATAGCTGTAAAGATCGACCAAGGTCCGGTCGTCCACGCACTGTTCGTACAAAAGAACGTATCAAAAGAATTCGTGAAAAGATACGAAGAAATCCACAACGTTCTGCAAATAAAATGGCTGCAGAAGAGAACATCAGTCGCAGAACTATGCAACTTATCATAAATGAAGACCTGGGTTTTCGCCCTTATCGCAAAAGAAAAGTTCAAGGTTTGACTACTGCACAAATAGTAAAAAGGTTACAAAGATGTAAGAAATTGCTGAACCGGCACGGTAGCAAAAGTGTTGAAAAAATAATTTTCTCTGATGAGAAGCTGTTTTGTACAGAACAAAGTTATAATGCTAAAAATGATGTTGTATATTCAGCAACCTTCGAGGATATACCTGAAAATCTTCGAACTGTTAAACGCTTTCAGAACAAGAATTCTGTTATGGTTTGGGCTGCAGTGTCACACAATGGAAAACTGCCTCTGAAATTCATCGAAAAAGGGGTAAAAATCAATGCTGAATATTACAAACAGGAAGTATTGGCTACACGTTTATTACCACATGCTAACAGATTGTATCCCAAAAAGAATTTGATATTTCAGCAAGATTCTGCACCGTCCCACCGATGCAAAACAACACAGGAATGGCTCCATGCCAATTGCCCGAAGTTTATCAAGCAAGAAGATTGGCCCCCTTCTTCACCAGATCTAAATACTTTAGACTATTGCATTTGGGGGATTTTAGAGTCTAAAGTAAATGCTAAGCAGCACAGAAGTTTGGACTCCCTCAAAGCTTCCATACGGAGTGAATGTGACAAATTACCTCATAAAATGATTCGTGCCGCAATAGGACAGTGGCGTCAGAGATTATCTTTAGTAATCGATAAAGATGGCGGTCGATTCGAGTAAAATTATTTCATGGTAAACTTTCATGTATAATGTTCATAATATTGTTGTATTTTCCATTTTCTATTTCATCTGTGTGTAATTAAATGATTCGATATTTGTCACAGTATTTATTAGCCACCCTGTATATATATATATATATATATATATATATATATATATATATACTATTTCTTCTATTTAAGAATATCTTCTTTCATTTCACAAAACAGAGACTAGTTAACACACTTTTTTTTACAATGCAAGATTCCGTTATAGTAATATCCATATAATAAGGTTTCGTTCCAACAAAATAATGAGCAAAAAAATTGCCGAATTACGTAACGTTGTGAATAAATAAAGTAAAATCTCATTGCAAAAGAAATTTATAAAAAAAATTACTGCAGGTATTTCAATTAGAGACATTTGCCTTTGTGCAATTAAATACATAAAATAACAACATTATATATAACATGTTTTGAATTTTTTTTAAAAATCTATTGACTTAACTAAACTGTTTTCTGGAACACATTGCCTACCAATCTGAAAATAATTTATTTTATTCTCAGAAAAAAACAGCGAGCAGCCTTAAGAGTGTTCGCTGCCGAAAAAGTGCTCGAAAAAGTGTTGTTTCTATGATAAGCATAATTTTGATCTGGCGTCACGAAAGTTTCTATCAGTTTAAGCAGAATAGTCGATTTATGAATAGAAGTAGACAGTTACTCTAATCTAATAAATACTGTGCAATGATACTTATTTATAAAGTCTGTAATATGATGCCCAGAATAATAATAATCTGTTGAGGAATCTCCTTTCTCCAGATGGTGTTCTAAACTGCACAACTGACTGTCGCAAATTTTTCAATGAACTTTGAGCTGTTGGTGATCATTTTGTTGACGTCGATTCTCCGTTAATCCGGTTCTGAAAGATTTTCAGTTTCGTCTTCTCTACATTCTATGATATAATCGTAACCAATAAACTTTATAAACGATAAACCTTAATTTATACGCAAGCAATGTTTCAAAATTTGGAGAAATGGCTTGCTCGCTGGAGTTTTTATACCATTATGAGCTTTAGAAAATTATCTTATAATCTGCCTCTCACATAAAATACAAGATGCTCTCTATGCAGCTGGAAATAAAAATTAATGTTTAGCATACGGGACCCATTTTTCCGATTCCCCCTTTAAAACGGAAAATTTCATACCCCCTTTGTAAGAACGGCCATTAAGGGGGTTTTATATATATATATATATATATATATATATATATCCTTTGGCCCGTATTATTGGGATACATGCTATCTCACACCGTAAGGAAAAGGTTAAATAGATACTTCATTAATAGTTTTAAAATTGCTCGACTTTTCACTTTGAAATTTAAAGCTGCTTGTTAATATCCCGATTCTTAAAGTTTTCTTCCGTTAACCAGTGCTCGATAGCAACAAAAGATAGCTTTCAAGCTTCGATTTATACATTAAGTTCTTTAAAACAATTGAATGAAGAGTGGAAAAAGGAATCTTTCTCAGTTTTCAAGGACGCTTATAAACCTTCCTAACATGGTTTCTCGCTTACGATGGAATCTAATCTCTGTGTCTCCACCAGGAGTTTCAGCCAGATGATGGAAAAAATACTTTTTTTTCGGTTTGGTTAAAAGCTATTTTGAGGTATGAATTTACAGTTTTATTTACGAAAAAATACATCACGAAAGTTTGTGGGAAAAAAACTAAAGACGGAAGGAGGTTTTGAAAGTTCTTTACGTACTAGAATATTAGAAATATCATAAAATAAATTGCGAGGTATAAGATAGAAATAACGCTAATATTATGGATACTGTCGCTAAAGGTTTGCAACAATATGTTTTCTAAACTCTTAATTGCATCAAGTAATATGTATATTCCGCAAATCTTAGAAAATGTACATCAAAATATGTAGCATGCATTTATTTGTAATATTTGTAAAATGAAGAAACAAAGCTAAGCCCAAAATTTTGTAATTCACTTAATGAATAACACTATGAAATAATTTAAAATACCTATAACTCGGCAATTCATAGCCCTATCTAATCAAAACTACAGGATAATTTTTTGTTTCTCTCAGGTGCACCTTTCTTGGTAGATATAAACGTATATGCGTTTGTCCATAAATACGATTCATCCTTCAGCCAATAATTGATTAAATGAAATTGAAGATAAACTATTTTCATGGATTGCTATACGTAATGCAAGTGGTATACATACTGCACGTATCTTAAACATATCAAAATATGCAGAATTCATTAGTTATGAATGAAATTCATTAAGTACAGATCTAGGGCTGACAGATAGGGAAGAGGAAAAAAAGGCTTGGAACATGCTCTTGGGAGCGGTGTCACTATTGCAACTATATATTCCTCCAGCGTACCTCCAAGCTTGGGCATAATTTCGTCTCCGTTCTGGGATCTCCAGCAAGGCATAACCGATAAGTAAGGCTGGAGTGAAAGTAATTCAAAATGAACATTTCTAAACTTTGATAGCAGATAGTTCTTTTCGTAGTCGACTGGGTGACACAGACGCTAGGAAAAAATTAAGGATTTCTAGATATGGAATGGGTGGAGTGAAAGTAATTCATAATGAGCATTTCTAAACTTTGATAGAAGACAGTACTTTTCGTAGTCGACTGGATGACACACACAGTAGGAAAAATTTAGGGATTTCTAGAGATGGAATGGTTTGAGTAAAAGCAATTCAAAATGACCATTTCTAAACTTTGATAGCAGATAGTTCTTTTAGTAATCGACTGGTTGACACAGACGCTAGGAAAAATTTAGGGATTTCTAGAGATGGAATGGTTTGAGTAAAAGCAATTCAAAGTGAACATTTCTAAACTTTAATAGCAGATAGTTCTTTTCGTAGTTGACTGGGTGACACAGACGCTAGGAAAAATTTAGGGATTTCTAGAGATGGAATGGGTGGAGTGAAAGTAATTCATGATGAGCATTTCTAAACTTTGATAGAAGATAGTTCTTTTCGTAGTCGACTGGATGACACAGACGCTAGGGAAAATTTAGGGATTTCCGGAGATGGAATGGTTGGAGTGAAAGCAATTCAAAATGAGCATTTCTAAACTTCGATAGCAGATAGAACTTTTCGTAGTCGACTGGTTGACACAGACGCTAAGAAAAATTTATGGATTTCTAGAGATGGAATGGTTGGGGTGAAAGCAATTCAAAATGAGCATTTCTAAACTTTGATAGCAGATAGTTCTTTTCATTGTTGACTGGGTCACACGATAGGAAATAGATATGGATTTCCAGAGATGGAATTGTTTTCTCTCAAAAGTAGTTATCGTCTAGGCCTTGCTTGGGCCATAGCAGGAATGAAAGTTGGGTCCAAGTTTGCAGGGTACGCTGGAAGTGTATATGTTTGACAATAGGGAAATGTAAAAGTTTTACCCACTATCTTTCACTAAACCAATTGAATACAAATCATATTACCATAAAAGTATTTTTACTTGATATCATTTTCCCATATAATCGTAACCTGCTTCTTTTCTGTACTTTTAGATGCATATAAGTTCTTGGTCGTTAGATACATATGCTAGTCAATAAATAAATCTTTTCATTTGACAGATGACAACAATGAAACTCGAATCTAAATATGGTAAATGCACTAATAAATGCATCTCTAAACTTAAGTGCAGAGTGAACTATAATAGGAAATTACAATAACTCGGTCACAGTTTGTCTAGTTTTAATGAAACTTTTTTAACTTTGTGAAAATGTAAAAAACAAACTAGACCACCTTAATGCGTCCAGTCCTCCACTAGTTAAACTGCCAATGAAGAATGCAAGCCAATAGTAACACTTATAAGAAGCATGTTTCATTATATTTCTACTGATTTTAGGAGTACAAAACTGACTCTAATGTGCACCGGTTTTTCTGCATTAATTTACAGACAAATAAATTCAAAGTATTTTTATTACATAGATATTTGTTTCGGACACTCTAACGATAAAAAGAAGCATAGTTCATTGTTAACGCTATGAAAAGAGAAATAAACTCATGCAATCACTGTAGAAGATATTATACAGATCGTATTTTCGAAACAAATGTGAATTAAACAATAGATAAAAAACTATTTCTTTTGAAGTCTTTAAATTGCTAGTTAAATAATTGACTTTGCTAGTTTTTTGTTTACATGTAAACATGATTCATTTTTAGAGGACTGTATTTGCATAAGAAGCTAAATAAGAAATAGGGGCATTGTAAATAACGAACAAAATTTAAAAAAATATTAAATTATGGCTGAAACTTATCCTGTACAAACATCCCATTACACTTAGGAAAACAAACTCAGCCGAAAAATAGCTAAAGTTCAGCTAAAGTAGGCCAAACGAACACCAAACGTGTAGATACTCATCCCTAATGAGTGCATTTTGATGAGCATTAGAAATCCCTTAAATTCAGTTAGCGAGAAAACTACAGTTACAGTCACAGTTTTCTTGCGCATTTTGTTTCTTAACCCTGCTCGTAATTGGTTTACTTTTTAATGAATGCCCTAGGTTTACGGCTGTTTAGAAGTAGAGCAACTCAATTATGTGTGTAAGTTCGCCATTAAGAGGGGAAGGGGAGAGAATTCTCAGGTTGAATATGTCAATGATGATCTGAATTATGGTCAATACGCACATTTTTAAACTGACTGATTGATAACATTATTCAGTAAAGTGCATTTATTTTTCTAAAATAAGTTTTTAAAGAATTTTATGTTTTGACTTAGTTGTTAATGAGACTAAATACTGCCCACATTTGATAGCTGGTGAACGTAAAATAGCAATATTAACATTTTGCCAATATTTTGACCTCCTGAGATTAATATCTGTAACCCTAAAATTTTCTTCGCTTAAGTGAAATATTAGGAGTTAGTAATAGATGTTTCTATTATTTACTTTAAAATAACGTGGGAGACAAAATTAGGCTTTCAGTAATTTCAAATAAAGTATCATTTATCAAGGGATCAGTTGAACCAAAGAAAGAGATAGTTTCTTTAGTTGTTATTTTGGGTGAATTTTTGCTTTAAGAGGGCAAAACAGGCTAAAACTTACAGTCCCGCAATTTTTTGTTGCGATACTGCTATTATTCTCTATCGACAAAAATCTTCCATGACATATAACAACTTAGCAATTTTTTCTAATGCGGAGGCACTTTGTCGGATAGACATTCGCCTGTTGTTATTCCCCGCAGTTTTTGCTGTCCATTTTATTATGGGAGCACCATACAGGTGGACCAGCATTGCTCCATATGAAGGGACGACTCGAAAGGAGCTATTTTAGTGGTGCGCGCCGGGATTCGACCCGAACTCCCTCAGCACCGAAAGCCAGCGTGCTTACCACAGGGTTACCTCGGCCCAGAGATTAGAATATATCAAAGGCTCCAAATGATAAGAAATAGCTTAAAATTCTTATGTTAGCAAACATCTTGGTATGTGATTGACTAAGACTTTTTAACCGTCACCCTAAATTTTAGACCATAGAGTACGGAAAAACCTCGTTTATCTGGATCAGATTTGTAGACATTATTTTTATTTAATGTTCACATAAGATAATAATTTTTAATTATGATAGCGAGAACTTAGCTACAAGTACGCCAAATATTCGCTTTTCAATTTGTTTCAATGTACATTTGCTGCATAGATTGTACAATAAATTATGGTGATAAAATTCCTTTTGTTGAATTTAAGAAAGCTTTACTAGACTTACCAATTCTTTGTTAAAAATGATGTGAAAAGTTATTTTTATACATTTTAATGTCTTATAAACAATACTGTGTAATTTTGTTACAAAACAAAGTTTTTATCGTTATAAACGGTAAATCTGCTTAGTTAAAAGCTTTGTTTTGTTTATTACATATATTACCCGGATTATCCGGGTTTTTCGATTATCCGGAATGTCCATGGTCCCAGTTAGTCCGGATAAACGAGTTTTTACTGTATATTATAATTGACATATAAAACATACCAGTAACATATTAGTGATTAAAAACTAATTATTAGTAGTAAAGAATTATCTAGCTCCAATTTGAAAGGAACACGAGAATTTTTTCATCTTTCTATATGTAATAAAAATAATAGAGAAATAATAATATAAGTGATTTAAACGAATAAACAGTATTTTGAAAAGAATTTCTTGAACAAAAGGAATGGACCACCAAATATTTCCTCATTTTTTAGATTATATTAAAGAATTATATAAATAAGGAAAAAAGGGAATACATAAATGACATAATTTATTTATTTGTAAACTATTCTTTCAAGAAAAAGTGTTCACCACATATTTTTTCCTTTAACAATAGATTTAAGCGTAGGTGTAATGATGCGCCTTCGAATGTGTGTAAAATTACATAAAAATTAAGAGGTTAAATTGATCGAAGGGCTTTACCATTAATGGTAAGATACATTTAATGGTAAGATTATACATTTAATGGTAAGATTGGAAACGCCGACTGAGCAAGACAGTGTAATTACAGAGCGGAGCAGTCCTGTTTCATGACTTGGTTAACGAAAGGAGTTCTACGACAGTGGTGTGCAAGGGACGTTTGATTCTAGACGAGATAAGCAAGGCTTGAATCCGGGGTTGACGTTATGAGGCAATACTCTTTGTAAAACAATTTATGGAGGTCGGAGCATGGTGCGGAACCGCAAACAACTTGGGAGGTATTGCGTGAGGATCTGTTGTGGTCGTAAGAGGGGCATCCAATTAGATGAGAATTGAGATGACCAGGCAAATAGAAATGTTGCAGGATTCGGAATGGCTGAAAAGTTTTATGAGAAGGAGGGATCACGGAAGAGAAAGAAGTGATGAAATATATATATGTGGGAGTTTGAATTTTAACCCATTTATGCCCAGTAGCTAAAATATAGGACGCTTGTTAGATATTTCAGAGGAAAGCCTGTAATGCATATATCCTTTCCCTAAAGCTGTTTTTCATAAGCTTAAGAGTTGTGCTTCTTCTCCAAACCAGATGGAGCCACTAGATGGACATTGGAATTAAATTATTTCAAGTTATTTTCAGACAAGTGATACAAGCGTTCTCACACCATGGGTAGCCGCAAAAAGTAAGTGTCTTTTGAGAATTTCTTATTCATAAAATTAATCTAATTTAAAATGATGTCTTTAAAATAGATCATAGAAGTCTTCTATAAAGTTTTTTTTGCAAAAAGAACAATATCATTGTTGTACAATCATAGTTAATCTATAGCGTCCTGTTTATTGGACACTGGGAACTCGTGTGTACATTAAACCTAAAACTTTTTTAACAGTCTTAGGAATTATGAACGAGCATTTTCATTTGAAATACGTTTGTTTTATGTGATAAAATCTCAAAATGCATTTCTTTCTTCTTATTATTATTGTTTAATAATTATTTAAAATGCACAATATATGTTAAAAAAAATTGTGTACACAAGTATATCCAGAAAGTTGACAAAATAAATTTGATACAGTTTCAATAAAATGTTAGTCTCACTAGAAATTCAATTTTTTAAAATTATGTATCTTATTTAAAATAAAATATGATTTATATTACTTTGTGCGTATAAAATGAATTCTAATTGTGATTCATTGGAAATTTTTATCGTTTTTTAGATACCTAATCTTAAATGAAGCTATCTCCTTGTTACATGAACTGGAAGAAAATTATGATGATGACTTTGATGGAGCAGACGTGTTTGTGGAGCCACCTAACGTTGCTGAAAACAGTGATGAGGACAGTGGGGAAGAAGACTGTGTCACTATGAACAATCTCACTGTCAATCAGTTACGGGCAAACGCTGAAATAAGATTTCTCAGCAAATCGAATGTAGTTCTGGATAGTAATGATATTGAGAATGAAGATAACGCACCACCACCGAAGAAGAAAAAATTCATTCAGGAAAGAAAATGGACAAAGAATGACTTGACTGAGTGTCAAAAAGAAAAATGGGAATGGAATGAAGACTGGAATCGAGTAATGAAAATTCCATCATCTGAGACTCAATGCAGCCTTTTTGAACAATTTTTTGATGACGATGTTGTTCATTATATTGTTTTCCACACTAACTTGTATTCTAGGCAGAAAGGCAACCACTTGTTTGATGTTACGTCCGAAGAAATGAGAGTATTCATCGGGATTTTGATTCTAAGTGGATATGTTGCAGTTCCCCGCCGAAGAATGTTCTGGGAGAATAGTGATGACACTAAAAATATTGCTGTCGCTAATGCAATGAGAAGAAACAAGTTTGAAGAAATAATGAAGTATCTTCATTTCTCTGACAATAATCAAATTGACAAAGAAGATAAATACACGAAACTACGAAACATTCTACAACCTACAAACAAACAAACTACATGCAAAATAACTGTTCCTAATTTGTAAGTTTTATTATTACTCAATATATATTATGTAAAAATGATAAAATTTAAAATATTAAATCCATTTTTAATAAATAAGTCCATTTTATTTAATTGAATCATTAGAAATTATTAAAAATTTGCACTTCTTAAAATTTCAAGTACAACCGCGTTTTGCTCATATGTATGCCCAGTGTCCCATAAACAGGACGTTGAATAACTTAATAAATATGGCAAAGGTGGTCCATTTGACACCTAAAATGTATTTAAAACACTCCTAGCAAAATGTCTAAGCAGATCAAAAATGAATAAAATTGTTTAAAAAAAGTTGGGCATAAAAGGGTTAAGAGAGAGAGATTTTGCTTGTCGAGTTGAGCTAAGGTTCCCCGCATCCCTGTTTTGACTAAGAGTTTCCTGGTTGAGTTGAACTTTAGGTTCCCCGTTTCTCTGCATTTAAAATAAAGTTTGTCGAGTTGAACAGAAGTTCCTCCGTACTTTTAAATTGGAGCGAGTGTTGCTTTGAGCTACGAGTGTTCTAAAATACTAAGGCAACTGAAGAAACGTATGAGTCAAGGTTGTTGTGGTTTGGTGAGCAAGTGGTGATTGCCCCCTGCCCTGGAAGGAGTCATCCCACGAACCCCAGCGAGACGAGTTGACGGAGTAAACGATCCACGAGTATCATCTAAATTGAGTGAGTGGTCCATGTTATTTGTTTAGCTCAGTGCACTTTTGTTTTTGAATGAGTTTGTCTATGGTTACAGCAGGAGAATATAGGAAAGACATTCATTAGAATAAGTAATGAGCTTTGGTTAGTGTTGTGCGCTCCTTATTTCCTCGTTAATTAGTTTAAGATAAATGTTAAGACAACTATAAATGATTTTGTATATGACTAAGTGTGGCCATTTAAAGTACGATAAAAATAACTTGTAAAAATGTATATGTGTAAATAAAATAAGATTTAATTTAATTTTATTTAGTTGTTTTTAATTGTTATTAATGGTTTTAAGTTTTTCGGAAGAGAAGTTTTTTTTTCAGTTAAGGTCTTGGTATGATACAACTTGTTCGTTTGCCAATTAATGTCTAGAGCTTTGGGTTGGATTCAACAAAATAAACATAACACAACGCAACCAACTACCATACTATATGTACTAACCCAAGTAAATACGGATCACGCCCAATTAAATAATAACAGGACAAGCAATACGACAGTAGGAGTGAAAATATTGCTGCCACTCCATTCATAAGAACAACTGTTTAAAGAAACTGAAATGATTAATTCACGGTTACAATGTGAGAAAACCACGTTTCCATTCTTAGAGGTATAACAGGGAATAATTGCATGCATTTTAATCAAAATTTCAGAATATAGGAAGAGAAAATATTTCCAGCAGTTTTCCACCACATAAAATGTAAGGGGCCCGAAGCAGTCATATGGTAACGCGCCAGCTTTCGATGGTGAGGATGCTCGTATCGAAACTCTACAAGCGCCATTATATACCTCCGTGCCCATGCCTAATATGGGCACGTTAAATCAGTAGACCAAAAAATCCGTCCATGAAGTCAGAGAAGGTGGGAGAGAGTACGATCCACCCAGATGTCGTCCCTGGGAGTGCTCGGAGAAAATTGAGGTGACATCTGGCTAAATCGGACTCCGACCCTTGTGGTGTCATTATAAACCGGAGCCGCACCTCTCAGCCTGCTATCCTATATGGACCTGGTCAGAAATATGATTCCGTCTAGGGGGCATTAGACAAAACAACAATATGAAATGTTTAACAACCGTCTATGACTATATGAGACGTTAAAATCAACAAGTAAAAATATCTTTCAGTAGTAATGCAGCTAGCAACACTAATCTGAACTTCAAATTAATAGAAAAATGCTCACAAAAGTATTCAAATGTAAACTAGGTATTTATAATGTTAACAACAAAACTGTGAATTTATAATTTTTTCATGGAAACCAATATAAGGGTTTTAGGCTGGAGAGAATGACAGTTGCCTATTCAAAACTTCCCTTCTAGCGAATAGACAGTTATCCCCCAGTTTTTATTTTGTGATGAACTAGGGTATTGTACTTTTATAAAGCGTCTTTCAAATTTTGATACTGCGCACTAAAATGTTGAAAGAGATAAGCTGTTGAAAATTCTTATTTAAGTCCGCTTAGTCAATAATCCTTTTTGATTGGTAACGAGAAAATGTTTACAAAAATCCTTCAAAATCTACCGATTGTGGAAAAGGAACAAAACAACAAACACTGAAAACAAATTAAACATCAGTTTTCATTTCTGTTTTTGACACAGTTTGTTGACGATGGTGATACATAATCATTCGTTCAAAAAGCCTTTAAAATGAAGTAAAAAGATTTTGATGCGTATTTGAACTGCTGTTTTTAACTTCATTACTTCGAAAATAGAGGTAAATTGCATACATTATATATATATATATATATATCTATATATATATGAAATTCACCGGAAGCATCTTCCTTCACGACAACGCGCGACTTCATACAGCCCAGAGGATCACCACGGTGTTTAAGAAATTTCGCTGAGACATCATCGACCACCCTTCCTACAGCCCGGACCTCGCTCCAAGTGACTTCCATCTCTTTCCTCACTTTAAGGAGGACTTAGGGGGCCAGCGATTCGCCTCAGACGAGGAGGTAAAACACGTCGCCACAACGTGACTGAACACACAAGGACAGAATTTTTACCAGGAGAGAATATTCAAACTCATCCGACGAAGCGACAGTTGCCTCAACCAATATGGAGACTATGTCGAAAAATAACCTAATGTATGTACTACCAGTTGGCTGTATTGGTCTTATGAAAAAAAATGTGCACGTTTCCTTGCAGGCTTTGTAACCTTGCTTTTTGATCAACCCTCGTATATATATATATATATATATATATATATATATATATATATATATATATATATGTGTGTGTAGAGTGGAAAATCCACCAGCGGGCGCTGTACGCAGCAACCAGAGCGAACGTCTACACATCTGGACATTCGGCGAGTGGAAGCCGTCGTATGCGGACATAGCGGGCCGTATACTAAAGCTAGAACTATATCACGGTTAAATACTGGACGAGTTTATGATTTATGTTGTATTATAGTTTCATGTGATGTGCCGACATTTCTAATCTTTAATAAATATTAGTCGGTAATTGAACGTTTCGTTTGTGAGTTACCCCTGGACATTACATTTGGAATTCGGTTCTACTCCCGGATCTGACAGTGGGGGGTCTGGCCGCGATGATCCCTTGGCCATAATGAACTTTATGTGGACATTATTTATTGCGATTTTGAACTAGGACTGGCTCCATCTCAAGTGAAAACAGGTAGGCGAATTTCGATTTGTATTTACCTGCTAGCGAATATAAATGATTGATCAAAATGTATAAAAATTCAAAGAAAGAAGATTTAGTCAATTTACTAAGTGAAATTGAGGAAACACCACCTTGCTGGGTTGACAGTAGTACAATTAAAGGATAGAATTGAAGGATGTAAAGCATTTAAAGATGACCCCGAACATGTTACATACTTACTAACGTCCATAATTGAGGACAGACAATCGAAAATCGAAAACGAAAGTAGAGCGAGGGAAGAGCAGTTAGCTCTAGAAAACCAAAAAATTGAATTGGAGAAAATTAAACTTGCCCAATTAGAAAAACAGGTTGAATTAGAGAAAGTTAGGAATGAAAGGGCAGATCGAAATGAAATCGCTGATTCGAGTAGTGACATAGTATCTAGTTCATGCAATCTAGAAAAATTGATTCACAGTATACGTACTTTAACAATTTCTATTCCAGAAAAACCAGAAAACTTTAATTTGTTTTTTAGAACTTTAGAAAGGGCTTTTAAAACTAAAAACGTACCAGAAGAGTATAAAGCAGAAATTTTGATCAACCTTCTCGGTGATAAAGCGAAAAACATATTGTTTTACATAAGTGAAGATGATATTAAATGTTACAATGCCGTTAAGTCGTTAATATGCAAAGAATTCCAACCTACCGCGCAAGAATGCTTAAATAATTTTCGGAAAGCCAGAAGAGAAATCAATGAAACGCATACTCAATTCGCGTCAAGATTGTCAGCTAATTTTCAATATTATTGTAATTTGCGTAAAGTTAATGATTTTGAAACGTTGTGTCAATTAATCGTATCCGATAAGCTTTTTCAAACTTTGGAGGTTAATTCCCAATACACGGTGCCCCTTGTATTTCACTGCATTGGAACCGCCATCTTGGTTCCGTCTCCCGTCGCCAATTTGGCGATGGGAGACGCCAAATTGGCGTCTCCCATTCACAGAAATTGAAATAATATAAATGACAACATGCAGAACTTTCATTGAAAATTTATACAGAAAATGAAAAAATGAAGTTAAATAAGAGCAGTCGATTTTATTTTTTTAAATTTTTTGTCGCCCAAGCCGAACGCGTATTTTTGGAAGGGGAAAGTCCGAAAAGTCCCAAAAATATGCATTTTTTAAACTGTACAACCACACTAAAGCACAAAAACACACAAATACAAAAAATGAAAGCTGATAAATAATGAGAAATTTATTATGTGTGGGGGGGCTGCCGCCCCCCCCCAACCCCCCGCTAAAAAGAAAGTCAGTATATTGCAAATAATTCATTTAAATAGTCGATTTTATTTTTAAAAATTTCTGTCGCCCAAGCAGAACGCGTGTTTTTGGAACGGGAAAGTCCGAAAAGTCCCAAAATTACGCATTTTTTAAACTATACAACCACAGAAAAAGCACAAAAATACACAAATACAAAAAATGATGAGAAATTTGTTGTGTGTGGGGGGGCTGCCGCCCCCCCAACCCCCCGCTAAAAAAATCAGTATATTGCAAATAATTCATTTAAACAAATGTAAAATACATCTTGGTTAAATATATCAGCAAGTAAAAAAAAATGAAAGTTCTGAATGTTGTCATTTATATTATTTCATGTTAAAATTTAAAAAAAAAACCACTTACCGGTTATTCACTTTCGGATTCATCCAATTCGTCTGTAATCCAAGAACACGGCGTTTTTTTTACCCATAAATAAGTTAATTTTAAAACCGTAATTAAATCCAATTTACTGAGGAACCACATCTAATCGATCTTTTAACGTGATGTTCCTCCCCACCACCCCGAACACGACAAACCCATCATTAACGTCTTTTCTTTCAGTTAAAGTCATTGGTAAATTAAAATTTGGACAATAATAAACATTAGCGATTAACCCAATATACATACAATATTCAATTACAGTTCTCTTACCCGCTTTTTGAATATCCCTAAAGAAACCCAAATTCACTCTCTCATTCACAAAAGAAGCTATACCTAGCAAAGAAATGTACGTCCGACCGATGGAACTGCAAATCCCAAAAAGGATTTTCAACGGATTAATTTCTTTGAAACAGGCGCGGTTTAAAAATCCAGATTAAACAGGTCTACCGGTAAAACACAGGCCCTGATTGGCCATTAATTATTCAAAGAGGAAGTGATATATACAGCAAACTTAAACGGGCTTAAAAGCATTTAACAAACAGAAACCACATTTGGCATTTTAACGTCAAAAATCTAAAAATTTTGGCAAAAATCTAAAAAACATCGCCAAAAAATATCGCCATCTTATTCAAATCGGGAGCAATAAATGGTTACCTTAAAAGCATAAAACAAACACAAACCACATTTGGCGTTTCATCGCCAAATTGGCAAAAATCTAAAAAAATCTAAAAAAAGTATCGCCAAGCCGCGGCACCGTGTATTGGGAATGAGCCAAGGGGGTTGTTTTGACATATACTTTGTAAATAGAGGTAGATCTTTTAGTGAAGTAAATTTTCAGACACAGGAAAACACTAATAAATTTCAGAAATTTCCCAAAGAGGCTAAGTACACTCCACCCCCTATGAGAAACAATTCATTTAAATATAGATATCCATCCAAGGAATGCTACACGTGCGGAGGTTTTAATCATCTGGCAAAATATTGCGCTAATCGAATCAAAAACCAAACCAAAAGACAATCTATTCCCTCGAAACAAAGTGAAAAAACTGAAAATAAATTGGTAGCTAAAGTCAAAATCCCCTCTTCACAGTCTCTTGAACGTGTGAATATTAACGTATATGGAAATATAATTAAAGCATTAATTGATTCAGGAAGTGAAATTTGTGTTTTAAATCCGAATTACATCCCAAACGTCTCAATCAAGTGTGACGGGAAAATCGAACTAACTTCAGCGTTTGGAGAAAAAATAATTGCTGATACCGCGACTATTTCTGTGTGGCTGGAAGATTCAAAGCAACCTTCCAATGTAAATTGTGCTGTCACAGATAAATTACACGTACCATTTATTATTCCTCCTAAAGTTTTACATGCATTGAAAGAAGCAATCCATAAACATCCGATGTCTGTTGAACAAAATGATGACTCAGTGATTCATACTTCTGAGCGTGAGATTTTGAGTTGCCCTGAAACGAATAATCGAGAAAAACAAACGCGATTAAGCGATAACCACAGTTGTTTAGAAAACGGAAGCGAAAAATGTTTTGAATCTTTTTTAGTTAATTTATCGCTGACCGAGGACTGTAATTGCGATTTGAGTCATATTTCGAACGCGGAGATAAAAGATGAATTAAATAAGTTAATTTCCGATTACAAACCGATTAAAACAGAGACAACAAATTTAAAAATGCAAATAATTTTAACGGACGAGGAACCAATTTCGATTCGTAATAGACGTCTACCGCTGATAGAAAAAAGAGAAGTTGAAAGCCAAATCAACGAGTGGTTGAAACAAGGTATTATAAAAGAAAGCGTATCAAATTATTCATCACCAGTTGTAATTTGTAGAAAGAAAGATGGAACAATGCGCCTATGTGTTGACTACCGTCAATTAAACAAAAAAATGATTAAGGATAAATATCCTCTGCCAAATTTAGAAGAGGTTATAGATAAATTAGAGAAGGGTAAGGTTTTTACTACTCTTGATCTTAAAAATGCCTTTTTTCACGTTGACATCGATGAAAACAGCCAAAAATACACGTCGTTTGTTACAGAAAGCGGACAATACGAATTTTTGAAAGTTCCTTTCGGGTTAGCTAACAGTCCCGCGGTTTTCCAGAGGTACATAAATCATATTTTTAGAGATTTGTTAAGGGATGGTACTTTGATTATATACTTAGATGATATTATTATTCCCTCTGAGGATGAAACTGAAGGTTTAGAAAAATTAGTACGAGTTCTAAATACAGCAGCTAAATACGGTCTTGAACTAAATTTAAAGAAATGCAAGTTTATGAAAAAGAAGATTGAATTCTTAGGACATATTATTGAACAAGGTACTATTCGACCCTCTAAAGAAAAAACAATAGCCGTCCAAAATTTTCCTGAACCTAAGAATATTAAAGAAGTTCAAAGTTTTCTCGGACTAACCGGATCTTTTAGAAAATTTATCCCACACTATGCTACAATAGCGAGGCCTTTAAGTGACTTGCTGCGTGCCTCAACACATTTCAAGTTTGATGATGATCAAAAACAAGCCTTTCAGAAACTCAAGGAACTTTTAAGCAATGAACCTATTTTACACCTATTTAAACCGGGGAGAAGCATAGAACTCCATACGGATGCCTCTAAGCTAGGATTTGGAGCAATTTTGCTACAAAAGGACGATGATGATAATTATTACCCAATTCATTATATGAGTCGCAAAACCTCATTACAAGAGGAGAAGTTATGTAGTTATGAGTTAGAAGTACTAGCCGTTGTAGAAGCTCTTAAAAAATTCAGACACTACTTATTAGGTACAAAATTAAAAATTTATACTGATTGTTCAGCTTTTGTGGAAACCATGAATAAAAAAGAAACAACACCTAAAGTGGCACGATGGTCTCTTTTCCTACAACAATACGATTACGAAATTAAACACCGCCCTGGTAAACGTATGAGACATGTCGATGCAAATAGCAGATATCCAGTTATGAGTGTCACATGTGAAGGTATAACACATAAAATAATTAAGTCCCAAGAAGATGACGAGTGTATAGAAACCATTAAAAAATTATTGGAAAATGGTAAGATAACAGATTATATTTTGAAGAACAATGTGCTATATAAAATTGTAAACGATTCAGAAGTCTTGGTAGTACCGCAAATGATGCAGACTGAGGTTGTTAGAAACGCCCATCAGTTAGGACATTTTGGCATAGCAAAAACTGAGGATGTAGTTAAACGCGATTTTTATTTTCCCAATATTAAAAAATGTGTTGAAAACGTCATAAATAACTGTGTTAAATGTATCTTAGTAAATAAGAAAGCAGGAAAAGCAGAAGGTTTCTTAAATCCGATTCCTAAAGAAGACGTACCTTTGTCTACTTACCATGTTGATTTTATTGGTCCCTTTCCGACCACAAACAAAAATTACAATCACATCTTTAGCGTGATAGATGCTTTCACAAAGTTTGCATGGTTATATCCCGTAAAGACTGTATCCGCCCAAGATGCCATAGCGAAGTTAAAACAACAGCAAGCGATATTTGGAAATCCTCACCGTATTATCTCTGATCGTGGTGGAGCATTTATTTCCAAGGAATTTCAAGACTATTGTGAGTACGAAAATATTGAACACATCAAAGTTACCACAGGAGTTCCACGAGGAAACGGACAGGTAGAGCGATTACATGCAACGTTGATCCCAGTTCTCTCCAAATTATCATTAGACGATCCAACCAAGTGGTACAAACATGTAGACATTTTGCAAAGAACGATCAATTCAACAGTATCGAGAAGTACCAGAAAGACACCATTCGAATTGTTAACAGGAGTCAAGATGAGAAGAAGAGAGGAATCCAGAATTTTAGAAATTTTAGAAGAAGAAAGAATCAACTTCATGATGAATAACCTTAAAGATATCCGCGAGGAGGCGAAGAAGAATATTTTAAAGATACAAGAAGAATACCGAAGAGGATTTGACAAAAAAAGGAAAAAATCCCATGTCTATAAAGAAGGAGATCTTGTGGCTATCCAACGTACTCAATTTGGTAGTGGAATGAAGTTAAGGCCAAAATTTCTCGGACCCTACGAAGTGATCCGTGTAAAGCCCAAGGACAGATATGAAGTTAAGAAACTAGGAGAACATGAAGGTCCAAACCTGACCAACACTTCGGCTGATATGCTAAAACCGTGGACTAACTAACTTTTCCACACACTTCTTTGTAAATACCCTCTCTCTCCCCCTGTTTTATTCTGTTTTTCAGATTTGTTCCAGTGCAGCGAGGACTCTGCAGGTCTGATGGCCGAGCGATGTAGAGTGGAAAATCCACCAGCGGGCGCTGTACGCAGCAACCAGAGCGAACGTCTACACATCTGGACATTCGGCGAGTGGAAGCCGTCGTATGCGGACATAGCGGGCTGTATACTAAAGCTAGAACTATATCACGGTTAAATACTGGACGAGTTTATGATTTATGTTATATTATAGTTTCATGTGATGTGCCGACATTTCTAATCTTTAATAAATATTAGTCGGTAATTGAACGTTTCGTTTGTGAGTTACCCCTGGACATTACATTTGGAATTCGGTTCTACTCCCGGATCTGACACACATATATATATATATATATATATATATATATATATATATATATATATTCATTCGTCCCCGGTAGTTTAACAATATTAGAAAATACCCTGATAAGATAAAAATAAATAAAAATTTTAGTTTATTCGAAAGAAAATCTAACAGTTCCATGAATTTTTCAAGGAATCAAATTAAAAATTTGATTTCTGACACGCCATGCTTTTTTCTCTTGGTTTTCTGCTAATGTTCTCTCGAGAACTGTTAGTCTGCTCCCAAGAAAGCATTGGATTATCACTGCAGGTAATCGTGCCACAGTTTTATATAAGATAATCTGAAATGTTTTAAAGGTTAGTTGGATTTAAGATTATTCTTTGTAAGTTGCCACAACAGTGCTATCATTTTTTAAACCGCTTGAAAGGTTATTGTGCTATTTTTTTGTAACAGCAGAATGAAATATTTCCACCAAGAAAAAACCTTCGCTGTGTTATCAAACGTGTCCTTGGAATCAGTAAAATATGTTTCTAGGCGGTGGCATGCGGAAATTCACACGCCATTCAACATGTCATGCAGTAATGCATTAAATGCAAATATGTAATCATTGTTGAAATTTAAACAAAAAATCTTTCGCATAAATATTTTACCCTGGGAACCGTCTCACTGTCGTTACAATTGATTATTTCTTGGGTAGGAATATATAATGATATAAATAACGTTTGAGCAATAAATGAATAAAATATCTATACAAAATAAGAGAGCGTCAACAAAAAAATGTATTTTGCCTTTTGAAAATAAAGTTCATTCCGGTTCATATAAACACATTCCGTATCTAGGTAACCAGAACACAAACACGATATTCTGAAATTCCGTTTTACTTTGCGTTTCAATGATCTAGCACTAGATAATTACACTAGAACGGATGTGAAATTTGCATCAGTGGCACGGAAGTGAATACTAGGGAGAAATAAAATGTCTTTGCACGCATAGAAAAGAAATTAAAGGAAGCAATTTAAAGTGCCCTACGTTTTTACTTTAGAAAATTTATAATGTAAATCATAAGTATGATTATCAGTAATTAGCTGATATAGATGAAGTTTTATTTGTAAATGAAACTTATGATGACTTGAAAAAAATATTTTTATGCATGCATATTTTTCTTATTTCTACACGAAAAAAGGTATATTGAAATGATATTTAATTTCAGTTTTTTTAACTTTTTAGCTATTAAAGATAGCAGCAAGAATTTTGTTTTAAATTAGCGATACAACCTCTGATACCCGTAAATTTTTATCTTCTTCGTGTGTTTGCAATAAGTGTCAATGAACTTACCTGAAAACCTGTACAAATTGCCTCGGGATTATATTAATAAGCAATAAAACCAACTTCGGTAAAAATTTTGAAAAAATACATGACAGTTAGATATTAATGAATATATGAATATAATTTATCACTTCTTTATTATTAAATTCCACACATTTTAAGTTAATTATGCAGCCCTGTTATCAGATTGTAAGTAAATGATGTTATGTGTTTTGGTTCATTTTTTATGTTCCCTTTCCATTTACCGCTTTCTTGGCAATAATATAGCGGGAACTACCTCAGCAAATTTATCTCTGAAGCTATCACATGTATGCCATTCGAAAGAACGGCGTCTCTAAATGAGGAATCATTGAAAACATTTTTCAAAATGTCTAATCTTTTTTTTGTCATGGGAATTTTTCTCTAGGTGTCTTTTATAGTTTTTGGAATATAACGAACTGTTTCCACATTAGAACTAATTCAAGCAAATGTAAAATACTCTCAAGTAAAAACAAGCGAGAATGAAAATAGATATCGGTATATTTAATCACTTTTCATCGTCCCCAGTCTACAATTTTTTAAAAATATCGTATTAAGCTAAAAGTTTAAATCCCTTGAATAAATTTCGCCGTAGTTTCACATTTAAGACGAAATATTTGATTTCAGTGTCAAGTGACATATTGTATTGTAATAAGATATATTCTTTTGTAAATGCTTATTCTTCATTTCCATTATAGTGCAAAAACTATAAAATTAGGGAATCTGGATAAAATAATCAACAGTGTAAATTTTCCTTTACATCAATTAGTTAAAGATTTCTCACTGAATGTACAAATACAGAGGCTGTTCACACATTTTTTAGACGATGTATATTGTATTCACAAAACTAAATTACATAAAATTCTTGTGTTTTAAATGTTTTGTTTGACATCCCTTATTCTGAACTAACTATCGACACCGCAATTTCCAGGATAATAATGCCTTTTCGAGTGTCAGAAGAGTTATTCTATCCCATTCCTCCAGAACAGCTTTCCAGAGTCCTGTAAGGGTTTTGGGACGACGTTTGGCTAATGCAGATTTTAAAAGTCCGAAAGCACAAGAATCTATAGGTGACACATCGGGAGATTTAGTAGGGATATCAGTGAAGGGTATGGCCTTGATACCAGTTTTTTGTTCCATTTCTTTTAGGAAATTTACACTGGATTTTGATGTGTGACTGCTAGCTTTGTCCTGATGGAGTCTCACAGATTGATGGCACTGTGGGTAAAGCGATGGTATTTCATTCAGAAAAATTGGCGATAAAATATGTTCCTGATAGTATTTGGAGTTAATCTTGACATTTTTTCCCACTCTCTTTATTTTTAACTTGCCATTATAAGAAAAACCAGCAACAATCATGAATCCCTTCGAAAAACTTTCTGTCGATTCTTTGAACCATGTACTTAAATTTTTTTCTCCCCTTTTATGATAATAAATGGCTCTTTTTTTGTTGCAATCATTTAAATACACCCATGATTCATCTATTGTGACAATTGTTTTCCATTTTTCTTTGGATAAGTGTTTCTCATATAGAATTCTGCAGCGTGTCGTGCGTTCAGCGATATGATTTGGAAGAAGACGATGCACATTGCGTTTTTCGCTTTCTTAAGATTTAAATCAACGTTTATCATTTTGTTTACAGTGAACACCGAGCATTTTAATGATTTTGCAACTGTCCTTTGACTAGGGGGATTTTCTTTTAACATTGAACAACGTACCTTTGCAATAGTCGAAGATGTCCTTTTTTTCCTTGGATACTTGTTTGGAATTGTTGTCCCACTTGAGGCTCCAATTTGACGTTTTTTTCCTTTCTTGTTGACGATATTACCTATCGACGCTTTAGATATCACAAAACCATGACTCTCACATCGTTTTTGGATAACGGAGTATGCATATTTCTCTTCGGAAAGAGCATAAATGTAGCCTTCGAACCACTGCTTTGTTAAAAACGCCATTTTGAATAAAAACAAAAATTTCAAACCGCAGACGATAATTTTGACTTTTAAAAACATAGTACAATTGCAATTATTTCTTTTGCAGCAAACGATTGTTTATTACCGCTTACCAAAATCGTCTAAAAAATGTGCGAACAGTCTCTGTAATATGTTTTTCTCATTTTTTATTTAAATGGTTCTCTATATATTTATAATTTTATTTCATAATAGAAGATGAATAAGAAAATTTTTAAATGTATAATTCATAATTTATCTGTTTTATTCTATTCGCGCCGAAATTTATACACTTCATCAATAGACTAAATAATTTACATTGCATTTCATTCACTGTTGGACGTGTTTAATTTTTCTGGCAAGGATTTTTTTTTTAACCTTAAATGGCATTTTCCTCCGCAATTTCTGAAGTGAGATCTAAAAGTAAATTTAATGCATCCAGGGTAAAATTATGAAAATTATCGCTCTTTTTAAATTTATATGAACCTATGGATGCGAAACTTAATTTTATGGTAATTTTACTGATAAAAAATATAGAGTTATAAAATTAATTTTTGGTTTATCAATTCTATGTCTATTTCATGACTAAAAAATTAAAATAACTTAATGCATCTCATTATTTATCAATTTTGTAATTATGAGGAAAAAAACCTCAAATGATTTTATGTTTTTTTAGACTAAAAATAGATTATTTCACTGAACTTGAAACTGAAATTTTTAAAATTAATAATTCTCCTATTTTACAATTTTTACGATCATTCTTGAGCGAAAAAAAAACCCAGAAAATTCTGTAATAATTGCCGACTTTTACAAAGTATGACTAATCTACTACGTAAAAATGATTTTCACCATTTAAATATTTCATGATTTCTCTACCTCTGAAAATGAAATATTTTAAAGCTATTCTCCTCATTTATTAATTCAGTGGGGCTGTTCTGTTGCAAAATCAAGAGTGGCTTTAATTGAGTGTAAATTCATTTAGTCAATTAAATCTTATTGCACGGCTAAATAATAAAAAGTTATTTTAATAACAAAAACATGCAAGAAAATGTTAAAAACCCCAATCTAGAGTGCGAGAATAGAGCTCGTTCGTACAGGGACCTTTTGTCCTGAATCAAATTCTAAAGCTGCATAGTATCCCGGCAAAGGGGGTTTTCAGATATTTTTTTGAAATTAAACATCGTCTAATTATGCTCAAGACAAACTGACGTCTTCGTAGAATTCAGAAACAAGAGTTGACTTTCGTCAAAGCAGTGGATGTTCCTCCGGCCATTGTCCTCTCAGTTCCATGAATTATATTATAAAATTTCTGAATAATTCGTAAACTTCACAAACTCTGTTGCCACTGCATGAACTCAAACTTATCTGAAACCATTGATTAATTATCACTTGTTTTCAGATACTTATCTTTCAGATAATTATCTTAAACTTTCAAGATAATTTAAAGTTTAAAATTGCAAAATTATTTATCTTTTTCATTCATTTGTGTCTTATATGTGATCGTTAATTAGGTAAATATTTTTAAAATATTGTTATAAAATTTAGAAAGAATATACAGAAAACTTAAATGTCAAGAATAATTTTTATTTCAATACATCAAACCCAATCGGATGAAAACTCAAATAAACAAAGAGAGGGAAATTAATTTCCAATCCTTATGCAACCGGCACAAATAATATAAATTTATCAATTCGAAATATATCACAGCACTAATGTTTATTTACTCAGCACATAATTGGTTTCAACCTAATAGCAATCGGTAAGAAATCTGCTCGTTCTGCTCTTTAAAACGTTGAAGAATCAACTGTTTAATGTTACTCTTGACGTATTTTCTCGAACACCCATCAAATTTTCTCGGTTGCCGAAACAGTCATTTTCACTGATTGGGTCTGTATCAGTAGTCCCATAAAGAAAAGAAAAATACCCACGCTGACGGTGGTTTGTCACATATGACGTAATCGTTGCTATAGATACGTGAGGTAACTTAAAGAGCAATCAGTTATAGCTAAAAACTAATAAACAGATACGTCCCTTGTCTATTAAGAGATAAGACAAACATGTCAAAGTGACATTTAAGTATTTTTCGAACATACACGATTGAAATTTTCACTAAATCTCTGAAATTAACAATGAGAATATTTTTAAAAGAAATGGAAAATTCTTTATGTTAAACCAACCTACATTTCTTACATTTGAAAATTTAATGCCAAAAAATCATTAATCAGTCATATAATATCGTTTAAACATTTACTTACTTACTTACACACACACACACACACACACACACACACACATATATATATATATATATATATATATATATATATATATATATATATATATAATATATATATATATAAACATAAATCTCTTTTCAATATAAAGTATTTTTATATAAAGAAGATATTTACTTAAATGTTATATATTAGTAATACTACTTGAATAAATATATTTGTTTTCGTTTACTTATTTCTGTTTAAAAAAGAAATATATATTACATTAAATTAAACATTTTATAATCATAATTTGTTATTATGTTAAAAAGAAAGTAACCGTATATGTTAATATTTACATATTAATCAAATATTATTTATGGTTCCAGAGACAATAAATTTTATTTTTATATATATTCTAATTAATACCTTATTAGTATTTATGTAAATGTTAATATATAATAACAAAAACCTAAAACAACAATTTATTTTTAACATTGTGTTTATTTAATATTTAAAATAAAAGAAAATGAAAAAACAACAAAAGTTATTCTATTTTTATATTTAAAATAATATTTACTTCATTAAAATGTTTAATTTCTAGCGTTTAAAAAAAGAAGCCGCTAAAAGTATTATTAATTTTTAAACGAAAATATTATGTTTTTAAACACAGCTCTAGCAAAATATTGCTAATGTTTAAAAATAGAAGGCAATTTATTTAACTAGTGTCAAAACTACTAGTCAATCATGTTGAAAGACAGATAGTTAATATTCATACTGTTAGGAAAGTGAACTATTAATGGAACATTTACATTTTGCCTGTACATGTTGTTTCCTTTTTATCAAAGAGTAAATACTGTGAAACAAACTATCAGATGTTTAACATCATTGCAATCAAATAATGTAAATACCGACTCTGATACGAAATAAATCGAAATTTTACAACCTTCATTTGCAGTAAAGAATTTAGTTTTAAGAAAATATTTTATAACCATAAAAGTGGAAAATTTTTATTATTTTTTTATGGATTGGTTTGTTTTCTAGTTTTGAAAAAAATGTATTTACATGAAATAAGTTGTAAAACTACTACGGTTAATTAACAAAGAAGAAGAAAGGGAAATACAATATTAATTGATTGTAAGTTCTAATCGACTCTTGCATTCGCAGATATGGGGAGCCATTTATTAGTGTTAGCATTATGAACATCTGTTTTGTGGTTCAATTACTTTGTAACTCTTTTTAAAAAAACTTTAAAAGAAAAAAAATTAAAGGAAACTTGAAATTTCTTTTTAAAAGCGAATTTAAAATACATTATAGCTTTATTTCGCAATGGAAGCTAAAGAATGGATTTTAAATTCATGTATTTCGTATTATAAAAATATTAAAAGAAAGAAAAAAAAAAGAATAGCATTCACATTTTATGAAAATATAACGAGAAAAAATTTGATTCAAGAAATTTATGTATGTCTTTTAGAATTTATTTTTATATATATTTTGCCAATATATGAATAAAGAAATTACTTTACAGTCACTACGGTATATTTTTATTGTCACAGTTGTAAAAATTAAATGCTATAAAAAGAATATTGGATAAAAGATATGTTTTCATTTTGGTAAGTACAGTAGAGCCCCGATTATCCGCGGAATTGGGTGTCAAGGGCACCGCGGATAACAAAAATCGCGGATAACCCGAAAATGTCTAAAAATGAGTTGCAAACACAAAAAAAATATATTTCAACATAAAAACTATGTTTTATTGTACAAAAACATAATAAAACTTTTAAAATACTTACATATGTACAATACAGCAGACACATTTGCTCTATGTCTAAATCACTAATATAAAGAACGGTAAACAAAAAACAATACATACATACTGTATGTACAAAAAGTGTTCAGTTACACCTTTTTAAAAAAATCAGTCACTCGTTTTTGCTTCTTGCTTTGAAAACCCCTTTTCTCTATTCTAAATTGTACTTTCCTTAACATGATTTTTTCTCACAGATGTGCATCGTTGTCTTGTTACTCTAAATATTGAAGCAATCCGTCTACGTGCTGCAAAGCAGTTTCGTGTGTCATCCGCGTAGGCCTCGTCTTCACTTTTATTTTGTTCTTCATTCTCGTTCACTCCCATTGCTTTGTTCGTTATCTCTATGTCAGTCAGTCATTCAAACCCCGACTCACTTGCGTCGCATGCCACTCTTCTATGTTCTCTTCCTCGACATTCTCAACTTCGACGTTCATTTTCGACGTTCGCACTGCAGGGTCTGTTACGTAATGTTTGTTGTAACGTCTCCACCCATTTGTCTATGTACGCCCTTTAGCGGCAAGAATGCATCAGAACGAACTTTGTATCGGTCTAGCACGGAGCTCCTGCAACAAGCGGAGTTTACTATGGCAAACAATTCCTCGCTATTAAATTTATGTTATATTATTTACAGATCCTGTGCTTATTTTCTTAAACATCGTACACCTCCGTACAGGGTCTATTGTATTTCTCTTATAAGTTGGCTTGGATTAAAAATTAATTTTTTTTTTTGAGGTTTGTAATTAAATTTTTTTTTTCGCGGCACTAGCATTCGCGGATAATCCGCACCGCGGATAATCCGCTCGCGGATAATCGGGGCTCTACTGTATATATATTTCTTGAATATTTGTTCTCCTTCTTCCACTACATGTATCTTTATCGATCAGGTATAATTAACCATTTTGAAGTGTATAACGTATGGAGTACGAGTTTAAGCGAACTCCTTGCCATTTAATGCGAATTTATTTTAATCAGAGTTTTGAACTTTTTCATCTGTAAAAATGATTCATCTGTAAAAATTTGAAAAGTAGCTATGATAATTTTGTATACCTATTTTTGCAAAAGGTTAAATTTCAAACTATAGGAATAGTCATGTTTCTAAACTGGCAATCGAGTACAAAGTGTTGAACAACTGCTTTAAAGTACTGTATACTTTTACAATTAACATACTTTACAATTAATTTATAAATTTTATCAAACTGGCTTTGACTGTTAAAGTCTCACTGATTATCAATTTCAAGGAAGATTCGGGAAGTTCATCTACATATATAAAACAATTCCGTAACTGACAGACAGATAATGCACAGACAAAACCGCTTGCCCTAAAGGGATGAAATTTTGTATGGCAATCCATCTTATATTATAGGGGAGCACTAAGAAATATTTTTGAAAAACTTTTCTTAGATTTTTTTTAAATTAAACTTTTAAGCTGTTTTTGAGACATTCTTTAAAGTTTGCATTTAAAATAATAATTTGAGGGTTATAAAGTTTATATCACGAGAAGGATCATAAAAATGCCTTTAAAATGAAATCTTTTTCGAATCTTTAACTCCATTTCTTGATTTTTTTGTAAATTTTGAAAGATTGATTTTTAGAATTTAATTTATTAAATGCTGATCACGGGGTTTCTTTTCTTTTTGTGATACTTTAAATTAATTTTGCGTCACCTGTATAACAACGAAATAAATAGACAAAAAAATGTTAAAATATGGTAAAAGATGAAATTTTACCACTAAACTAATTGAGATGTAAGTTTTTTAAGAACTTAATTCAAATTAGTATGTTTTATGGATATAAAACATACAAATTAATTGCATACACTGACCGTTGTATTTAATTTGAATATTTTCTTCTACATTATTTTGCCTATAAAAATATCTGTTACGATTTTATTATAAATATATATATATTTTTTTGGCATTGATTGCATACATTGACCGTTGTATTTAATTTGAATGCACGCCGTAGCGAAGCACGGATATTCAGCTAGTCTATACATATAATTTTCTACCTTTCTTAGTAATTGCCCTAAATATTCAACTCCTTTGCGTCCAGAAGTCCCCAACACATCAGATTCTATAGTCACCCCTTGGAAAGCTTGAATGTTATATACTATTCGAATAATTCACCTTTAAAAATATTTTTCTACATGATGCATTCGTAATTTACAAATTATTCACATTTAGAAGCGGGGCTTATATTTATGGCCAAACATTTATTTTTCCAATTCTGAAGCATTTGTTTTCTCTCCATTCAACTCGTCGTGGGATAGATTGGTGTCGTTTGTCGTTCTCAAAGGTAGTCAATCCATGGGGAGTTGAGGGGAGGGGGGGTGAAGATGAATTGCATCAACCTCTCTCACTTCCCATTATTTATTTTTATTAGACAGGTGCAACGATGTTTCCGGAAACGGAATACTGGCCTATCTTAAATCAAGACAAAACTAATAGCAAAAATAGAAGAGAAAAACGCAGCACTAACTAAATATTGAATTGAGCTCATGCTGTACGGAATGTCTTCCTCCGGTTTAATCTTTTTATAAATATTTTTTGCATACTTCATAAGGCACTACTACACGCCTAAAGCGACATTTTATTAAATAAAGAATGCAAGTAATTATCTCCTCAATAAAATACTTTATGGGCGCGGTAGCCTAGTTGCCAAGAGCAGTGAGCCAGTGATGTGAACGTCCCTGGTTCGATGCTCGTCGCTGCAAACCTACCGACGTGTTCAATAATGGTGGCAGGGACACGTTAAAAAGGGCGTGGCTACCTCTGGAGTGCGGGGTCAAGTGTTCCGGTGTCGTCACTTGACTCGGTTAAAAATTATGGGGCCGGTCCTTTAGCCAAGTCGGACTCTGACCCTTGTGGTGCTAATTCCAAACAGGAGCCGCACCTTCATCGCCCATAGCCTTCGGGACTTGATCTGATGTTACATGTCGGTCAAGGGGCATAAGCAATAAGATACTGTTTTTCCTGTACATAAGTTAATAAGGAATATTTTACTTTGCTCATCAATTTATAAAACAATTTGTAATTTTGTATAAAGTTAATGATAAGAGCTTAATATGAAAATAAAATGTCCTTAACTTAAAAACTGAAATTATACATTGATTAATTGTGTTTATACCTCATATATATATATTATATTTATATATATATATATATATTATATATGTATATGTATATATATATATATATATATATATATATATATATATATATTATATATGTATATGTATATATATATATATATATATATATATATATATATATATATATATATATATATATATATATATATATATACATGAAGGACCAGAAATTTTATGCCGTGCACGCTCCCTGTAATTAAATATAACTGAATATAAAGTCCTACTTTAGACGCAAAATTTTTGCTGCCTAGAAAGAACCTTTCGATAGAGCAACTCAGAGAACGCTTCCCTTTAAATCATGCACCATAATTTATGTTGTCACGTTAATTCCCTTTGATAGAAACGGAAAACAGTTCGTCTTATTTTTGCCGTCATTCTTTGATCCTATTAGGCCTTCTCTTTTCCCCTTAACTTTTCTCATTTAGTTCGCATTCACCAGATACTTAAGCATACATTAGCGAAAATTCATGGCTGCTATTTTTATTTTGTTTAGACGAGAGCTGCTGAAAAGGTTTAAAGTGTTTTGCTTTTTTTCAATTTACCTTTCATTTTTATTTATGCTTCATTTGTTGCAAGTTATATAAAGTTATAAACTATAATATAAAATGTTGTACATAGTTTTGTTTCGTTTTTTTTTCAAATCAATGTGTTTACGATCAATAATTTTTGTATTAAACGTTTGAATATCTAAAAATTAAAAATAAGGTGACAAGTTCTCATAAAATTGTATTTTTCGATAGATTTACAGATCCAGGCGAGTGAAATCATCTTCTAAATATAAATTCCGTTCACGTAAAAAATGTGGTTTATGTTGCAACGTACAAAAAAGGACAAATTTGGACAGCTGGTAAACGATATTATGTTTAATTTTATATAAAATATTAAACATAAAATTATGTTTAATATTATATAAAATACTAAACATATTTTTTTTCAGGTCAATCTGCTTGCGATCAATAATTTTCGTATTAAATGTTTGAATATCTGAAAAATTAGAATTAATGCGAGAAATTCTCATAAATTTGTATTTTCAGACGGATTTTCAGATACAGATAGACATATATATATATATTAATTCCGTTGGCGTCAAAATACATTTTATGTTCTGAGATACAAAAAAGGACACATTTTTCCAGCTGGTAGACGAAATGAAAATAAAGACGGCAATTTCTTATGACGATAATTTTTATCTTAGTAAGGATTACCACCGTTCGGAAACGAGAATTTAAGCCATCTGGTTCGATCTACGAAATAAAGCGCTGTAAAAGTACTATAGTGAAACTTAGCTGGCTTCATTTCCCTCTCTAAGTACGAGAAATGTCGGATTTATATAAATCTAATTCGCCAAGTAATGCAATGAATTATCGTCTTACGGTAATTATACCGTTATTGGGGTTGTAATAATTTAGAAACGGGTATTTTCACTGTTTGGATAAGTGTCGCATAAAATATTAAAATATAGGTTTAAGTGGCCCTGATTCAATTGGTAAGGAAATCAGTAAGAATAAATGTAAGTATAATATGAAGCGTATAATCTTAAAAGTTGAATTCTTTTTTCATCTTTCAAAACATTTGATTTGAAAAAAAATTATCAACTTATAACAATATGAAGAAACACCTACCTTAACAATGTATGGTACAAGAGAGCTGGAACTAAGTTATTTTCTTCAGAAATGCCAGTATATCTTTGTAGCAAAACACCAAAACACTGGTCAGGATTGATCTTTGCTAATTTATTATTTACACTTCCTATTTTACACTTTTCTGTGGGTTCCGAAGAGTCATTTCATATCGTCTGAAAGGGTGCACAGAAAATACCCCGAAAGCAAGGGAAACAAAACTGGTTTCGATCATACTGAAGAGGACCTATTGAAACGATGTCATTTGGCATGATTTTGCAGCTTAATGGCACCCATACATGTGGAGGAAATTCTTGAGGTTTTGTCTGCGCAGTCCAAACCTTCAGGATTTCACCGTTGTGTGTGGAGAAGCCCTGAGACCGGTGGCGGACTGTGCAGTCCTCGAAATACCGATTGAAAAACATTTCTTTCCCCCCTTCAGTCTGGAACTGCGCAGTTTAAACCCAAAGAGTGTACTCTGTTGTCATTTGGCCAATAAGACAACGTACAAAGAAAAAGCCTGCCGGATTTCTTTCAAGATTTCCTGCGCGTTTGTTAGCGAGGGTTCAGTTGAGGAAATCCTGCAGGAGGAAATCCTTTTTTCCTTGAGGATTTCCTGCACGTGTATGGCCACCTTTTCGGTTGTCATTTTTTTACTACACGTTCGAAACACGCTATTGAAAGCCAATTTATAAGCACTCCAAAAGGACATTGGATTACCACAGGGCCCAAACTATTCAAAGACGAACGCTGATATCTTGCTTGCAATCTTTATAAGAAGAAATCAGCGTCCTAGTATTTGGGAGTAACCCTAATAAAGATTCCCGTCATTTCCACTTCTTTTCCTTTTTAAAGAGTATTGTAAAATTAGGATTCGTCAGATTCATCTACTGTACACAACTTGACGTCCTTAGCATACTCAAGGCGTTTCACCTTGATTGAAGCAAATAAAAATACTTTTTTTGATATGCATCTGAAACTCTGACAGTGTAATATGGGACGTTTTGAAATCTGAAGCCTTCTTCCAAATTCTTATTATAAATCTCAGATTTAACAGAAACAAGTACCCTACTAGAAATATGTAGATATGGATCCTGTAAGTTCTCATCTTTCGACTGTCAATAATTCCTCTTTAGAAAGTAACTGATAGTACAGGTGCATCATTTCATCACAACAATTTTAGTAGAACTGGACAATGCAGGTCTATTTCCCGAAAATCTCGAAATAGCATATTTCTCCCCTTTATTATATATTCTAAATTCAGTCATTAACTCACTCTTTTGAACACATTGATATATATTATATAAAGGTATAACACAATTAAGTCATTCAAGCAGGTCAGTAATTCCATACATATAGGATACCTACACTAATAATAATAGATCAACATAATTACTTGTATACCGAGTACATTATAATGTCAGCTGATTACTTAGCACAATAAATACTTGAATATAATAATTTAAGCTATCCCTTTAAATAAATTTTTAAAATTGTTACCGATAAGGATAAAAATGATCGACACTTACAGAACATACTCAGATTATATTTTATTATTGTAATCTCAAAGGACATTAGCATCGATGTGCATGCACTTTGGCTTATCTCGTTTAGATAATTCCTCCTGATAGAAAAAGAAAACAGTCCTTCTTGTTTTTCTTGGCCTCCGCTGATCCTATTAGGGTATGTTAGTTTTATCATTTATCTTTGGAACATCGATATTTAGATATAAAATTGCGACAACATTTATTCAGATCAGAGGGAAATATTGAACTCCTCTCAGTATTATCTAATATACAAATTTCTGTATCGTTCAATCTTTATCATATACAATTCAATATTTTGTAAACTGTTATTCAATTTTACGCTTCACGTTTGTTAATAGTATCAGTTTTTTTCTATCATAACTGAAGTAAATACTGCAGCATGAAATGCAAATGAAGAAATAGTCATGGATCAAACAAATTCATTCTGTCACTCATATTACAAAAATAAATAAATAAATAAATAAATAAATAAATACATACATATATATATATATATATATATATATATATATATATATATATATATATATATATATATATATATATATATATATATATATATATATATATATATATATATATATATATATACTTGATAGGGAAAAATCTTCCTTTCCGGAAACATTGCATTGCAATGCACATATCTGTAGTCCATCAGGGGGGAGTTTAAGGCTCTTGAGGCAACGTTTGGAGCATGTTATGAAGGAATTTACACAAAAAGATGTATGCGAAGGAGGTTCAAGAAATTTTTTTTCAGGAAAGTATGATTTAATAAGCTGTAGAAAGTAAAACTAAGGAACCAATTCTATATTTTAAGAAAAAGGAGAACTCTCTCGGGAAATCAAAGTCATTGAAGTTTTGTAGTAAAGGAGATAATATTTCATTTCCCCTCTTTGCTTTCTCTTTTTAATTCTTAATTTATCCTCTTTTGTTGTTAGAACTTTATGCTTAAAAATTAATTAAATCCCACCCACACATATATAATTACATATTCCAGCTCAAATTGTTTAGATACGTCCTAAAATACAACTTATATAATTTATTTCTCTATTAGGTATTCATAAATTTTGAAAAAGTTAGAACTTGTCTTACAGTAAATAATATTTTATTTTATTTTATTTTTTGACCCCTAGTTTTCAATTAGCAAATTAAATACGACAAACACATTCTTATACAAAGAATCACAAAAAAAGTTTGTGTTTTTTCAAAAGAAATTAAAGATTTAACTTTCAAAAGGAGTGTATGAAAAATATATGCTTAAGCAAAATTGTATTATAAAGAATGTTTTAAATCTAAATATTTCAAATATTCAAGTATCCAGGTACCTCTAGATATCCAGTTGTAAGATCACTCAAAAGTATTTCTGGCTACAAGCACTAGCCTCTCTTTAGCATAGAGGTGGGCATTAAGTCGATCGCGATCGACCGGTGGACCACCAAGACATTTTGGGGTGATCGCCTTTACTACGAACTAAGACGCGCATACTAAAAGAAACATATTTATAGAGCACCGACGCCATAGACACCGAGTTTTTTTATTGCAGTTATGTAGGTAACTACATATTCCGTATTTATTTTTAAGCTATAATAAATATTGTAGAATTTTTTTTAGCTCATCACACTTACGCCACTGGGTGGACCGCAGCACCTTGAAAAAATTAGAAGTAGCTCGTACCCTGGAAAAGTCTACCCACCCCTGCTTTAGCAGAATGTTAATGACCCCAATTGCAGCTCTATTTTTAGTCTCCAATTATCAAATGGTCATTTAATACTTTGGAATGAATGTAAGTAAAAACTTCAATAGTAATAAATTTCTAAACTGCCTTCTTTTCTTAACAGTATACTCATAGTTACATTGCTCAGAATAATTACAATATACCTTACGATCTTGCAATTACGTTAGATTGGTAAAATTACTCTTTCGTGAAACTCTTTGCTTTTGGGTTACAGCATATACTCTTTGAATATACGGAAACGATATTCTTAATCTTTTTTTCTTTGTCATTCTTTAATCTTTCATACGAGGCCAAATACCTCAAACTTTTAATATGTCTGGTTTAAGCGTGCCGAAATATTTCTTTCCATTTCTATAGCTACAGAACTGGCAACGGACCAACGGCTCCGAAGGAAACTCCTTTTAATTACGGAGAAAAAGAAAGAAATGCAAGTTGCGTTCGTTTTCGCAGAACTCATTGCATGGCGTTACTGACCACCTCTTGGGCTCTTAATGCAATAAACTATTTTAATATTGAGTTCTGTGCCACTAAATGCTTTCTACAAGAAAGAAAGAGTTTAATCAGATTTGATTGTTTGGGTGGGCTGTGATCACTTTTTGCTACCCTAGGGTGGGAACTAAGCAGGGTCTGTTGCGTAAAAATAAATTCAAACAGCTTGAAGTATCCCTGCTAAACGCGACACTCGAACTATCTCATTTCAGTATATATATATATATATATATATATATATATATATATATATATATATATATATATATATATATATATATATATATATATATATATATATATATATATATATATATATATATATATATATATATATATATATATATATATATATATATATATATATATATGTCGGGAATCAATTGGGGAAAGGAATAATTAAGTTAAAATTTAAAGGGGGCTTCGGGATAGATTATTTTTGTGGCTCTAAAAGCCACTAGTTTCATATTCCAAGACGTGTTGTGGGTGAAAAAAAGTTTATCCCCCGTTTTAAAGAAGGACCTCGGTTAACGGAAGTGGATTGAAGTTCCATTGGGGAATTTATTTTTAGATACTATACTAGGTTTGGCGGGAAGCAAGCTTCTAGAATTTTCCAGATTGGACTCTGCGCATGTGCCATCAGGATAAACGCTCTATTTTAATCTAGAAGTACGCAGAGCGCGGGATAAAACTCAATGCTGAAGGACGTGCGTTCGTCCGGTCCCTGAATTTGAAAATGGCCAGCGTTAAAATGGGCGCTACTTGGAACAGTGGTCGTATTCGGATGAAGAAATTAATATGATTAAATCGAACAGATGCGTGTTCAATGTTTACTGGATTACTTCTCGCTACGCCACCGGATGACCATGACTGCCACAAGTATATATATGTGTGTGTGTGTGTGTGTGTGTATACAGTGGAATCTCGATCGATCGTTCACCAAATCATCGTTTTCCCGTATGTGTCGTTTATATTAATGTTTCTTTCCGGGCAGAAATATTTCGGTAAAATTAATGAATATGTCCGGATAAAATGCCAAAGCCATTCTTCAAAATTATTATGTCTGGAAATGATTTTTTGTTCAACTTAAATTACAGCTTAGCTCAATTTTTGAACCAAGATTCTTATTCTTTTGGAACAGGTTGTTGTCAATAACTAAACTCTACTATGTCAGTAACTAAGAGAATCTTACATAAATGGCTTGTCCTGAATATGCTTAAATGGGCATAGGTTTGCTTATTGGGATATTCAGAAATAGTCGTTACGTTTTTCTTTTTTATAATTAATTAGGATTAGGTTTTTAACGTAGGATTAGGTTCCTCAGTAGCGGTCCTCCGGAAAGAAAAAATTCAGAGTCCGTCGCCATTTATAATTTTGGCAGAGCGCCAAACCCAGTAGCAGTAAACAGTTAAACAGAAAAGTACCAAAATGCGTCAAAAAAAAAGAAAAAGAAAAGAGGTAAGCAACGATAATTAATCCTACTTTAATAACCCTCAGTAGTTTCGTTAGAAGAGACTACCTGTAATATTTTTTTAAGCATGTAGAACTTTTCTTGTATCAAAATTTAAATAAACATCATGCAATGACATCTCGAAAATTTATATTTTTTTAAAGTCTACTATATTTTCTGATTATTTTTTTCATGTTTTTAAAGATATCCTTAAAATAATTGCATTAATTAGTTTGAGCGTTCACATCACTTCAGCTAATTTCCTGCCCATTGAGATGTGAAAGTAATCACTTTATCTCTAAATACTCTACACGCCTAATTAAATCCCGTCACTGTCCTCTAGGCTTCAACCGTAAATACACCTCTCGTGAAAATAATCAGCGCTTTCAACTTTTGAAAAGACTTACCCAGAAATTTCAGTATCGGCGTTTCCTGCGGTGTCTACGACCTTCAGAGGGGTTGCATTGCCAAATGTTTCCATGGCTACAAAGTTGGCATCTTACCAGAAAAGTGAGGAAAAATCATTTTTGCGTCTCCATAAGTGCAAGAAACGGACACTGGAGATAACCGAATGAGATAAACGGTTTCCTTCAAGTTCCCTTTCTTTATTTCTATTAAGAATTTATATCGAGGAGATGGAGAAATTGATATGGCAGGACGTATTAGCTCCAACTGAAAGGAATATTTTGATACATGTAGGGATAAATATCCCAAACAGTTATTCGAAAGGTTTATTAATCAAAAAAAGGATATTATTGAGAAAAAGACTCGATTTCTGAATCCAGAGAAATATTACATGAAGACGTCAGTTTGTTTATGATTTTTTATTACGTAATTTTACGAGTATATTTTTAAATCTGTAATAATCACCATGCCACCTTAACTACTAAGTATAATTCTCTGGGTTTTTTAACTAATAATTAGGAACTTGGCATTTTTCTAGAAAAAAGTTCATTAAACTTGCACTCCTTAAGGGGAGATCGCTCTTTTATAATTTAAGCCTTTACATACACAAACTAATTCATGACAGGATATAATTGAACGGTACGTTGGTATCGTGTCTGCCTTAAAATTTCGTACGTAAATATGGCAGGGCCATTAACCAGTTGTTGCCAGTCATTCACCGAGGCTTGCATGAATGAGAATCATATATGCATATTTTTTCTGTATCTATGTGTATCATGCTAGAAGTTCCAAATGTGTGTCATTTCTGTTCCAAATGTGTATCACGATAGCAGAAGTTTGGACGGTACTTCGTCGCACCTTGAATCAAAACTTCAAAAGTTGATATAAACGCCATGAACCATTTGCTGTGGGTTATTAACTGAAACTTGTATGAACGAGTACTCCATATTGATGCTTATCCGTATCAAAATGCGTAACATGATTTCAAAAATTTGGACGATGCTTTGTCACATCCTCAATCAAAATTTCATACTCTAATCTGAGACGGCCGTGAACTTCTTGGTGTAGTTCATACATGGTAAGAACAAGACTTGCACCTGAACAATTTAAGCATATCTAATATGGAAATGCGTATCATGCGTATGGTAGTTTCTATCGATCGAAGGCTATCTATCGTATCGGGAAACAAAAATTTCATAAGCTGAAAAGACACGGTCATAAAAATATCAATGATACGGCTGTGAAGGTCCTTTTAGGAGCATTATAACGGAAGACAAACTACATCGTATGCAGTTATTTTGTGACTGAAGACATAACAATGAAATGAAGAAGATACAGACACAGCAAGTGGAAAACAAGACAAACCAACTTTTCCATCCCGACATTTCGTGTTCAAATACGATATATGATACGTTTAGAATCATTACGAATGTTAATGCACCCGTACACGAACTGGTAAAGTTTAATTTTTAATCGATAAAGTTTTATCACATAAGTGCACTGTTGATATCCAAGGAATAAAATATACATACACCTACCCCTTAATAACCGAGAATCAGTATCGCCAAAATTTCTGTTAAAGTGTAGAACAGATTTTTCCAGGAAGAAACCAGTTTCTTACGAAAAACAATGCATTTAAAATACAGGGTGTCTGGGCTAAAGGTATCCAAAAGTCATGACTTATTTTTATGGAACTACACATTAGAGTTTTTATAAAAATATTTAAATAGAAAGAAGATTTCACCAAGTTTTAATATCAGTCATAGATTTCTATCATAGTATCATAGATTTCGATGTGTGCACCTTTTGTAGCACAACTAACGTCTAAATGGTAATCCAGTTCTCTTCAAGTGTTTCGTAGCATATCAGGCGTTTATTAGACTTTTTTTTGATTGGGGATTCGTTAAATCCGTTGTGTATAATAAAAAAAACTGAACCTGTGGATGAGTTAAAGAAGCGTATCATTCAAACAATTTATGTAAAAACTCCTGATATGCTACGAAACACTTGGAGAGAACTGGATTACCATTTAGACGTTTGTAGTGCTACAAAAGGTGCACACATAGAAATCTCTGATACTATGATCGAAGTCTATGACTGATATTAAAACTTGGTGAGATGTTATTTCTATTTAAATATTTTTTTTTAAATTCTGATTTGTAGTTCCGTAAAAATAAGTCAATACCTTTAGCCTCGACACCCTGTATAAAATCGTAATGATTACGGACCCTGGTAGTTTTTCGCTAAGCCATTAGAACTAGGTTATTAATTTAATTATAGTTTTGTACCACGTTCAATTTACAACTCAAGAGTACAACGACAACTTCATCGTATAATCTCAAATAAAACTGCATTTTCGTCACTCAACATAAGAGTGGCCTGCTTGGAGTCCTCCTGCATGAGACCAGTGGGCATACCATTACACCAATAGAACAAATCACAATCTTCCAATAAAGATCTTCATCATCTGCTTCACACAAGCGAGACTTAAAACCCAGAGAGGAGATAAAAATCACTCAGTTTGATTCCAGATGCCACAATAAAAACGATTACCCAGTCATACATTCTCACAGTTATCAACTAAAACTTAAATTCAAATTCAAACTAGGTATCCAAAGAGTATACTAGTAATATGCGTCAGCACATATGTGCTGCTTCATCAAGCTATGTCATAATCTTCACAAATAAGATTTCCTCCGTTTGACGGTTTAAACGAACACATGCATTCGTTTTACACGCGCATGGCAGTTAAAACAAAGGCCGCAAAGACTTTCACATGTGAATAATGGTTAAAAGACAAGAATCAGTGTCAAACGTGTATTGCAAATTAAAGACAATAAATAATAAGAGTTAAACGCGTATGGCAGCCGAAATTGCTCATGATTTGTCTTCACGTGCGAACGTTTGTTTAACTGAAGGAACGATAAAGCTTCACACGCGTATGATAGTTTAAAAAAGATTAGTTTCACGTGCGAATCATTGTTACAATAAAGGCACGACAAAGCTTCACACGCGTATGATAGTTAAAAAAATTAGTTTCACGTGTGATTGATAACTAAAATAAAGGCACAATAAAGCTTCACGTATGATAGTTTAAAAAAAAATTAGTTTCACGTGCGAATGATAATTAAAATAAAGGCACGATAAAGCTTCACACACGTATGATAGTTAAAAAAATTAGTTTTACGTGCGTATTGTTGTTAAAAATAAAAACACGATAAAGTTTCAAACGCGTATGACAGTTAAAAAAATGAGCTTCACATAACACCAATTGTTAAAATGAAGACACCATAAAGTTTCAAACACGTAGCAGTTTTTAAAAAAGCACAAGTAAGCTTTAAACATGCATTTCCGAGACATTTAAGGGACATTTCCGAGTTTCATGTGCACATTACAGTCAAAACCAACTTACAAATGAATTTCATATGTGCATGATAATTTAAATATACAATTGATTATTTATGAATATAACCGTTTATACAAAGCCGTAAACGAGCTTCACAAGTGCATAGAATTTTAAATTAGAAAGAATATATCATTAGGCACAAGCAAATCTCGGTTTGAGACACATCAAAATGAACTTAAAAACTGATCTGTAACTATCGTATTATACCCAGGAGTAGTTCGATGAGACGCTAAATAATGAAGCTATAAAACTTAACGAGCTTTATCAGAAATAGTTAGCTGTATACGTATAAGTAGTTTAATATAGTTAAAATGAAAGAAAACAAGGTGGTTTAAACAATGTCTTTAAATAAAAGGATGACTGCTTCCAGATATTTTGCTTCACGCATCATTTAATCCTTAACCAACCAATACGAGACTATCTAAAAACCAGATATTGCAATAAAAAAAGGACTGATAAAAAACTTTCTTCTCTATATATCATTAGTTACACATTCTTCACCACCATATTAAACAAATAATGAAGGTTTAAAGAAAATCAATCTATTCGGTAATTTATTGACTCTGAAAGCTTATATTGTGAATTCTCTGTAACTCAATAAATAAATAATCCTACGCTCTCGAGCCAAATCAAATCGGTGGAATATTATATGGTATTTGCTTTTGATGACCAATTTAAGAAATATTTATCCAGAGCAGTACTTGAGGAATTCTATTTGATCATTCTTCCGAAGTACGTTATGAGAATTTTACTATGCAATCTCAGCAATTTCTCAAAAAAAATATTTAGCATGATCTACGTTTTTATGTAAATAGCTGGAAAATGAAGCTGACGAACCCCTCTTTAAATGGGAAAGTTAAGCTAAATCCTACAAATGAACACATTTGTATTCGTTTTTTAATATTACTTTTGGCAGCATATATATATATATATATATATATATATATATATTCCCATAGTTGCAGCACTTTTTTAAGTGTGAATAATGAGATGGACACAAATTTGCACTAAATGCTTCACTAAATATATATATATATATATATATATATTTCCATGATTGCAGCGCTTTTTTAAGTGTGAATAATGAGATGGACACAACTTTGCACTAAATGCTTCACTAAATATATATATATATATATATATATATATATATAATATTCTTTTGCTTGTTTAGAGGATTTTGTTTACGAGAAACTCGTTCATATGAGAATAAAAAACGAAAAAAGCGATATGTGAATTTTCATTTGAAGTATACGAAAAAAATAACTACGCGTATACATTAAAAACATATGAAGGATGATTTTACAGTCAGAAGCATAAATTAAAATCTATGTATCCTGAATGCAACACAGGACGTAACCGGAACAGAATGCTGCGCAAATAAGAATATTTTAGCAAATTAACATCTGAAAGAGGTGCGGGATAGAAAATTTTTCCCAGAGACCAAATAATGGCTGTGCGATCTATGTATCGTCTTATTTTAGCATAGTTTCCAAGGGATGCCGATGCATGTGCAATTCGAGGTCAAAGAGTAAATAAAAAAGGATATATAATAATTCTACAAAAATAGAAAAGAAATATAATAATGCTTAAAGAAATATACTTTCAATTTTTTACATTCATTAAAAAGCATTTTGTCGGATATGTCCTGATTAACGTAGTAGTCATACATTTGTAAAGTATAAGGAACAATTTTGTGAAACAAATACAAAAATTTCCTTACCTGTCCATGGCCGAAGGATAAAAACTTACGAGAGCTTTATCCTGAAAAGAGAAAAAAAAATCAGCACTGCTAAATATTCAATTTTGAAGCACAGATATTCAGTGGCATTCATTCAATACTAATTTCTAAAAGTAATATTTTGATTTTACAAGAATATTTATATTTGCCTAAATATATGTCTAAAATGTATTTAGCAGCTTAACGAAAAAGGGAGGAGGTTTTACATAGTAACATTTTTCAAATACGAGTCTAGTGGTTTAAGGCTGCTGTGTACTAACCCTATTGGACTCGCTCACCTCAACGTTTACCTATGGAGAAAATTTATCCAAGGATTGTCGACTTGGATTTCAATTTTTTTATATAGAAAACTGTACTCCGTAATAGAGAAAGAAATTTTACACCTTGGGACATTTTTCGTACTTAAAAAAATGTAAATAATATTTTTCAATTTTAAATTATTCGGGGGAAAAATCTGGTAGAGTGTGTTTAAATGCTCCTAAATTATTTTGGTGGACAAAATTTATAAAATAAATACTGTTGAAAGGTGCAGTAAATTTCAGGTTATCTATCTATCTATCTATCTATCTATCTATCTATCTATATATATATATATATATATATATATTATATGTGTGTGTGTGTGTATATATATATAACAGAATTTTTTAATTCTATCTTCATCAATCCCACTTATATTACTTTGAAAGAAAATATGCGCCTCTGAATAATCTAACCTTTATCATAAACGTAACAGTACAATTTTTTCTGGACTTTTGAACACCCCTGACTCTGATAAATTATCAGCTGCCTAAATTATTTGGCTTGGTCATTTGGAGATTGGATGTAGAGGATATTTATCAGTTTTTTAATCAATTGTAGGAAAAATATAGATATTACAAATTTTTAAACATATACAGGATTATCTGGGAAGAATCCTCCGATAACAAAATTTAATATTTTTCATAATTACAGACAGAAGATTGTAATTAATATGTCATTGTAAAGAAAAAATTTTAATTTTTTTTTTCACAAGTGCTCGATATGCCTTCTTTTAGTCACCCGTAAAATATCATTGCGATATGCCATTTCTTGCCAAACACGTTGTAATGTTTCTCTATTAACTGTCTAATATCACAAATTGTAAAACATCACAAATGCGTTGTTTAAGTTCGGGCAAACTTGTAGGCACAGGTAGTAGGAAACACAAGATCTTTGACATATTTCAAAGGAAGAAGTCTCATGAGGTTAAGTGCGGTGATCTAGGAGGGTAGCTGTGTAGGACAAAATCCTCGTCTGCAGTGTCACTTATCCAATGGTGTGGTAGTTTGTGTGTTGTATGTCAAAAATGTTACAAATCTAAAATTTAACATTTTTTTCTCACAATGACATATTAATTATAATTTTTCTGTTTGTAATTATGGAAATTATTAAATATTGTAATCGGACCATTCTTTCCTGATAACCCTGTATTATTAGCTTATAGTTATCTAGATATGCATAGATTTTTTTTTAATTTTAGGGAATGGGGCTTAATTATATGACCTGCAATATCATAATGAAATTTCATTCACTGTACACTCCCTCTGACAAGTATAGATGTTGCACTAACACTGTAGGCATTACGATTGATAAGTTTTGTCAGACCATCTATTTATTTCAGCTATATTTTATATATTACATTATCAATTGCGACAGGTAACCTAGTTATTTCTTAATAGCAAAACGACTGCTAATTTGGGCAGCGCTTTCTTTTATTAGTCACAGCGTTAACAATTAAGTATGTAATCTAGTACCTTTGAATTCCCTGTCACATCACCGATGTAGGTAATATGAGAGCTATGTTTTTACTAATGAATGAATGAGCTGTCAAAAAATAGCAGTTATTACCTCAATAGAGTTGTCAGTTATACGGTGCTTTTCTATAGAGATAAATATCAAAATGTTATGAAAGAAAAGTATAAATCAGGAGTTCTATATATTTACGAAGAATGACATTAAATAAATCTTTTTTTCTCCCGAGGGCAAAGTGAATTCACTTAGTTTGCTTCAAGATAATCTTTTTCTCTACGTAACATTTCATGTATGTTTTGATGCAAAAATATCGCTTTTGAAGCTATGCTGGAAGCATTAAAAGTTTACTCATTTGCTCGAAAAGCAAATTGCAATGGTTTGAACAGTGTGCTGAAATTTCTTTGATGTAATACCTCTGTTGTAAATATGTATACATATAAATAAATAAATGAATTCTTTATATATATATATATATATATATATATATATATATATATATATATATATATATATATATATATATATATTATACAAACACAGCAGCCATACTAACAATTATTTATTAGGCTTGGTGTTAAAATTTATTTCAAGGCTATTATAATTTTTCAAATAATATACACGTCATCAGTTTTATTTGGTATTGTTTAAGTTGGTATTTCAGCTTTCCCTTTTTATAATATCGCTGTTATTGTTGTTATACTGCCAAGTTCTTGCATGAAAAATATTACGTAAATATTTAAAACATATCTTTAAGTTTCTTGTGAAGTTAGTAGATATGCAAGTTCTAGTTGAGATAGAAGTAAGAGAAAAAAGTCAGTAAAAAGAAGTAAGAGTCTTCTTATTAGAAAGAAAATTTATATTCGCTTCAGTATGCATATTGATGGTGTGTATTTACATTGTTCTTTCTGTAAACATACAAAATGTTTTAAAACAATAAAATGTAACTACGCTTTGAATTTCTTTATAACGTAAGACTAATTTTGTTGAAATCTGCCGAAGAACAGTGTTACAGGTGTTGATTATACCATAATTTTAATTTTGTTATAAATCATTACCTTAAAATTATAATTTTAATTAAAATTGATGGTTTTTGAATGCGTTTCTTTGTATACGGATAGTTAAGTTTCAATTATCATGGCAAAAGTGATCAAATTTTTACTTCTGACGTCTTTATACTGAAAGTGTAATCTTGTTTGTTGTAAAATTTACAAATATATTTTTAACTATTAAAAACAAATATTTCTAAAATGCCCAAAATCCAAAGTAGGGTTTCGAAAAATAGATTCACTAATTAACTTGTAGCATGTTATAAGCATACTATTTAAAAATACTTCACTGCATCATGTTATTTTACATCATATAAAAATACTACTTCATTCAATATTTGGGATTTTTCTTTTGAAATTCAATAAGTTTTAAAGGTTCCTTAAAAAAATCCTTTGCAAAAGAGGAAACAGATGTTTTTGCTCCATATTGAAATTAATTAGATAGTGTTATAATTTACAAATGGATGTTGACTAATCAGGTTAAGTTAGGGTATAAAATACAGTAAAACCTCGTTTATCTGGACTAACTGGGACCATAGGCAATCCGGATAATCTGGGTAATATGGGTAATGAACAAAACAAAATCCTTAGCCAATAAGAATTACTGTTTATTACGATTAAAAATTATATTTTGTAACAAAATTAGTTACAAACAATAGTTATGTAAACAATACTATGTTTTGTAACAAAATATAGTATTGTTTACAAGACATTAAAAAATATAAAAGTAATTTTTCACGTCATTTCATAACAAATAATTGGTAAGTCTAGTAAAGCTTTCTTAAACTCAACAAAAAGCGTTTTATTAACATAGTTTATTGTACATTCTATGCAGGAGCTGGACATTGAATCAAACTAAAAAGCAAATATTTGGCATACTTGTAGTATAGTTCTTGCTATCATAGTTAAAAATTATTATCTAATGTGAACATTAAATAAAAATAATGTCTATCTGATCAAATCTGATCCAGAATATCCAGAGATCCTGACCAACGAGGTCCGGATAAACGAGGTTTTACTGTACAATGATTTCATAACGCTGAAAAAATTGTGTGGCTCATAATCCCAACACGCGCCACCAGATGTCCGTGCATCATCCATAATTTCTTAATGACTAACGTTTTAAGTACTTTGCAGTAAATTAATTACTTAGTGCGAATATTAATACTCATCAATCTTTTAGGTTTGAAACCGATATAATTGTATATGTAAGGATACGTTTCGAGATAAATTTATAAAATTACGTGACATTTTTCTTCGTTTAAAATTTCATCCAGCACTCAACTAAAAGAGGGTTAAAAATTTATTTTCGAAAATTAATTATTCCATCTCCAATTTACGCTACGATAAAGGATGAATAAATTTTTAAAATTTTTGTGCTCACCTGCCGTATCTGGAAAAAAGGTTTTTGTTAATTTCCCCAATTTTTTTCAACATTACTGAAGCATGTCCAAAAATCACACATGAAGAATCTCAGAAAACAGTCAAAAGTTGAGAGTGTTTGGGAAATAATATTTTATATGGGTAAACATTTTCTTCCAACTACATAAAGGAAAAATTTCCTGCAACTTTGGGTGCTTCTAATATTAATTATACTAAGAAAGAAGTCATAAACTTGGTCCATAAGTAAATATGCCATAACTGAAGTCATGGTAACCAAATTTATTTTCCCAATGACTATACACAAAATCACCTAGATCAGAGAGTCAAGGGTGAATCAAGGGAAGTAAGATTCGTAATGCATTTTTATTTTCTTGACCCTAAACATATTATAGAGCTTTTACAATCCAATAATGTAACCTAAATGCATCTGAGGTGATTCAATTTCCCGCTACATCATTTTTATATTGCACTTACTAAACGTACAACGCTGTGTTCCTCTACTTAAAGCCTATCTATGTTCGCAAAGAAATTTTCACGATTTTCTCTCTTTGAAAATATCTGTTAAAATTCTTCTCGAAGTTATCTGCATAAAATTTAAAGAGAATTTTTTTTTCTATTTACTACGAATAGAATGTTTTTATAAAAAAAAAACATAATTTAAAATATTTTCCCTGACGTTGAATTTTCTCCAAAACTGACAACATGATCTTTTATAAAGGGATTAAAAACTCTAAAAGTCAAGATAAGTTATAAATTCTGAAGACAAATTTTTATTAAATCCTTCTGTTACACAAAAGGGAAAATAAATCAGCCTACTGAGCAATTATTTCTGCAGATATATATTAAAAACTAAACATTCTTTAAAGTTAAAATATTGAATTTCTTTAAACAAAACAAACTTTTTCTAGTACTTTTCACATATAGGTATAGCATAATTCTCGTAAAACATATGTATGAGAAGCCCTTTTAAACTGCATATAAATAAAAGAAATAAACATATGTCGCAAACCGTTTTAAAACTAAAAATGTAAATAAAATACACCTACAATTCTTTAACATGATTTATAAAAATATTATATTTTTTCGGTATAATCTCAATTCGTATTTCACACTCAAAAATGAATATAGTAATTTAAACGATATATCACACACAGTTAAAAGTTGAGGGGGATCGAGGTAGCTTAGTAGTAGTGCATCGGCTTTCAGTGCTGAAGGTGCTCAGATAGAATCCGAATATTCGCCATTAAATACTTCCATATCTAAGCCGGATATGGGCATGTTAAATCCATAGAGCGGAAAGTCCGTCTGTGAGATCAGAGAGGGTGGGAGAGGGTACGATCCCCTCAGATGTGACCCCTGGGGATCTAAGTCAAAATTTAGGTGGGACCTGGATAAATCAGACTCTGACCCTTGTGGTGCCATTAGAAATTGGAGACGCATTCCTCAGCACGCTAGGCTATGGACCTAGTCTGCAATACTTCCCACCAGGGGGCATAGAAACAAGAACAGCAACAAAAGTTGAGTGCTTATGGAAAAAAAATTCGGTAATATTTAAAGATAATATTATTCTTAAGCATCTCTAATTTTTAGTGAATAGTTATAAATATCTGATTTTAATCAATTCACAATTATATTTATATATATATATATATATATATATATATATATATATATATATATATATATATATATATATATATATATATATATAATAGCATTATTGCCCGGTGTTGCCCGGGTAGATATATAGATATAAAATTTTTCATGCATTCCATCAAAAAAATACTGGGCTGCAACTCCATCCCTTCATGTTCATCTGGCCAGACAGAATGCGCTTAGCGCGTTTGTACTGAAATGATATACAAACAATAAGAAAGGATTTTTGAGCCTGCGTACCTTCGTCTGAATATACGTCTGATTTTATTGAGAATTATTAACACAGTGTTGCGCACGTTTGGATTGAATAAGTTTACTGTTTAATTATGTTTGTTAGAAACTGTTAAATTAGATTTAATTAGATTTGTTTAATCCACTGTTTAATTAGAAATAAGTTTTATAATTTACATTTGTCTTTATTTTTTATTTTTCCCTTAAAAACGCAGTTTTTTCCACATAACCCAAGAGACTTACCTTTTTCCACATCACGCAAGAGTTAAAGTGAAAGATCCGTAATCCCCTTTATTTAATCAAAGTACGGCGGGATTCCGCATGAAGCCTAGGCTCAGTTTCTTTCTTTCTTATTGTTTGTGTATCATTACAGTAGAAACGCGCTACGCGCATTCTGTCTGGCCAGATGAACATGAATATCGAGGGGTGCAGCCCAGTATTTTTTTTGATGAAATGCATGACAATTTTTTAAATCTACCCGAGCAACGCTGGACAATCATTCTTTAAATATAATTTCATTAATTTTCTCATGCCTTAATATAACTAATGGATTAATATTTCGGAAAGAAAGTTATATGTCGTTATGTTTTTCTGTTAAAAGAGCTTTTCCTCCCAACTTAAAAACCCCCCAAAACTCTAAAAGATTTATCTAATATGATCTCACGGAATAAGTAATATAAATACATATCGTATGTTAACTCTGTTTCGTGAGCTTAAGGGGTTGAAGCCTAGGAAACCCCTAGGCTTCAACCTAGGAGAAAACCTACCTTGCTTCAACCTGTAGAACCATGCATTCTACAGGTTTCAATGCCTCGAAACCTGTAGAACTCTTAAACTTCTTCCCATTTTATGATCCTCAAACGATTAATATATTTAGATCAACAGAAGGCTTCCAAAAACTGGTTATGGGACAGAACTTAATTTTTCTTTTATTTCTTCCTTTTTTCCAAACTTTATTAAGTTCTATTAGTTTGAACGCCATTGTCTAAAATTGTCTAAAGCAGCGGTTCTCAACCTTTTTAGACCCACGACTCCACAAAACATAAGAAAAATAAAATAAACACTTCGCCCCCCCCCCCCCTCGTCACTCCCACACGAATCCACTTCTTCCCCGCGCATCGAATTTGACTGATAACGCAGCTGGTTGTGGTGAAGGGGCTGTATCCATATTTAAGTGGTCGCGCACGTCTTAGGGGCACAAAAAATCATTAAAAATTAATTTAAAAAAACTAATTGAGCCTCAAATTTTGTTTTTGCTGCATTAACTTTCTGGGGTCCTAAACATTAACTGTGCCGAATTTGGTCCCGGTGGGTGAAACAGTCTATGATTCTATAGCGAACAAACAAACAGACGAGCTCTTTTATATATATATATATATATATATATATGGTAAACGTCTATCAAAAAATTTCAGGTTTTTAAATAATTTGGAGCATTTTAAAAATGTTAGTATTTTTGAAGAATTTTTTTTTTAAACAGGAATTGTTGTTCCAAAAATCCTGATTTTGAATTCTCTTGGTTTTCAGTGTTGTAAAAATGAATAGAAATCATCATCATTTTGTATATAGAGTGAAATTTCTAAAAAAATTCGATGTTGAAGGTCCCTTGTCTCCTTAAAAAAGATTTTAATTAAAAAATTTTAAACTGTAAATTAAATATAAATATATTTTTCTTTGTTCAGAAAATGTACAAAAAGTTTTTCCGGTATATATGAATAAATTTTAGGTAGCACGATTTACATATATATTATCTCCAAGTGAAACGAAGAGATAGAGGAAAAAGGGTTTGGTTCTTTGTTCCAGAACGCAAATCTAAATAAAGAATCCTTGAAACTAAAAATTATAAAACAGATAGCAGCTAGAAGTTCAAAAGTTGTTGCGCATATCAAAGTATAAAGTTTAGAGAAACTTTGTTTTGCTTAAAGTTAGAAAGAAATAGAAAGGATGCAGAACTTCTCGGCTTTAAAAATCGATACTGAGTCCAATAGTTTGGCTTTAAGAAAAAAAATATTATCAGTGCCTCGAATGTAATATTTTTAACACTATGGGCTTGATAACAGGAAAACGCCCTTAAGGATCTCTAAAGATAAAATAAATCTTAGATTCTTCGAAAATCCATCATATAAAAGTAATATAGAGATTCGATTATCGAGGAAGAAAGAAAAGCAGGTGCAGTCTAAGAATGTTTCAAAATTTTAGAACTTTTTATTTATCATTTATTATATAAAATTCAAAATGGAATTTGATATACATAGAACACATAATTCTTCTCCTTAAAAATGACAGAAATGAGTATTTGTTAAGAAAATTATGAATACTGTAAAAAAAAATTGGTAATATAATTATTTCTTTTTACTCAATTTATTTATTAGGCCAATGTTAAGATTAAATTAAAAATCGTGACATATCCATCTTAAAAAAGAAAGTTAAGCAACTTCTACTTAGGGGATAAACTTCCGTAGGTGGTTTTTTTTCTCTTTCACACACAGCCACTCTTGTGCCCTATTCATTCATAACTATACAGAGGGTGTTCACACATTTTTGTAACGATTTTGTCTTTCTCTATAATTTAAATTCAATTGAAGAAAATTAAAACCTAGGTGACATCAATTCGGAAAAGGGTTTAATTGTCGTCTGCATCATTAAAACTATTCTTTGCTTTAAGATGTGGCTGGAAAATAAACAATGGGTCGAAGTTATGCATTTGAACTTTCCAAAGAGAAATACTCTTATTCGACTATTAAGAACGGTGAGAAAAGCAGGGTTTTAATATTCTACACGTAAAATAAGTGACATAATTAATTAAAAAGGGAAAGACTATTGATCTTCCAACATATACATTTGACTGTGAAAATTAAGTCGGATTATTATCAGAAATATTTATTAACACCTGTTTTCAAAAAAGACATTCTATCACTTTACCCAAACAATCTTCATTGTCTTAAGTTTCATCAGGATAAGGCTAGTAGCCATACTTCTAAATCTAATGCTATATTTTTAGAAAATAAGGAGAAATGAAACCGAAATTGAGACTATTCCATTTAAATGCTTCCCACCCAAGTCCGTCTACCTGTCTACTATGCATTACTGTGCATTTGGACTTTTAAAACAGGCTCTTTATTATCGGCATTCCAAAACATTGGATGGACTCTGGAATATTGTGGTCGAGGAGGGGAACAAAATCAACCTTGATTTTAAAGAAAAGCTTTTTTATCATAGAAATCAAGATGTTGCTGTTGTGGTTAATGCTCCCTGGTTCGAGGTTAGATCCACCAGGCCCTAAGAGGCTATTGGGCTGAAAGGAGCGGCTCCTACCACAAGGGTCGTAGTCAGACTCGGCGAAATGACCGGTCCCGTAATTTTGAAACGAGTCAAGTGACAAGAAAGGAACACTTGACCCCACACCTCCAGAGATAAATTTGAGAACTTGGAGGAAATTGCAGCCACGACTTATTTTACGTTCTCCGGACACCATTAGTGAACACGGGGAGGGATTTGCAGCGACGAGCATCGAACCAGGGACGTTCATATCACTGGATCATCTGAAATCAAGATGTAATATGATATGACGTTCAACAACCGAGTTATCAGATCGAACATATTAGAAAACAAAATTCTTATCTTTGTTTATATATATATTTTTTTTCAAAATCGTTACAAAAATGTGCGAACACCTTCTGTAGTTCTTCCAGCCTCAGCTCAACACCTGCGAGTGCTATTTTTCCTTTCTCAGACCAATAATTAAACAAGGTATTACATTTGTATATTTGTTTCTCATTTATTCCCTTTAATTTTCCTTCATTTCCATGATGAAGATTCTTCCTTTGTAGAAAAATCTGCAGCATTACAGCGTATCGTAAAGAAGAATTGAGTTAGACTATGTTCCAGTTCTTTCGCTCCAGATCTTCTCCTTGCGTTCTTTGCAAGCATTTAATTCTACTTGAAAGAATCTTGTTAAGAATAAAAAAAATTGTGTCTGAAAGATTCTTAGAATGCAAAACGGAATGGTAAAATTGAAATAAATTTTAGAACCGTTGACCTTCTTTTAACATTCATAGGTTGTAGTCTTATTTCGGTTGGTTATTTTTCCCAAAACGAGGTTCAAAAGTGCGTCTCTCTGCTTGGCAAAATGTATTTAATGCCTTCACCAACACGCACGCAATGCTCAGGAGAAATGCAATTCACAGAGAATATGGCTTCGCACACTACCGAGATAGTTCAGGTGGGTGGAATGCTGTCTCAGCTCAGAAGATTGGATTCTAAGACCGATCATGGAATTCGATTATTATAGGGCTCCCTGGCGTCGAAATGAACAATAACTCCACCGCTCAATTATTCAAGGAGGAAAAATATTCAGCAGTCTTTAGAAATATAAATAAATTTCAAATATAGAAACAGGCCAATACGAATAAGTGAGAAATAAAGTTCGGAAAATTAAAGTTCTCTCCATTTACGGGATAGTTTAACTTGTAGAATGCGGACAGAAGATCTGGGCTCAGTCGCAGAAGATGCAAGTTACAATGGCATGCGACTTTAGAAAACAATGATTACGGATCGTTTCTCTATCAGACGACTAAAAAGGATGTAGGAAAAGTATTTTGAATGATTATAAAATAAATAAAATTTATAAATATTAATAAATTTTTGGAAATTATAGAAATTTGGAATATTATAATTCCAAAATATAATTATAAATTATATTTTGGAAATTATTTGGAATTTTATGTCCTGCGTTTGAATGAAAGCAATTCTTTATTTTAGGTGTAGACTCTGCAAGTCTGAATACTATGTAAGTAGGTTATAATAGCGGCTTGAAACCAGCTTTAAGCTGGTAGTTATTTCTTTTTCTATTTCCTTAAATGAAGGATCGTTTGTGTTTTTATAATGATCAACTTCCAAGAGTAGGACTTGAATCTTCTACCTCTGGATTTTGGATCTGAAGTCTTAACTATTGAACAATCGGACATGTAACGATATTTGACCATAAAATAGGCGCTATTAAGTGCATAAGATTGGAGTTGATAGTATTCTTGTGCGGAACTGTATCATATGATATGGCAATGACCCGTAGGTTGTGGTGCACAAAGTTCTTAGCAAGGAACTCTACGTCGACATAATTAACATTACCAAAATTATTGACTTTACTATGATCATGATATATGTTTATAATAGCATGACAGACCACATGGAGACGAAGAAAAGTCCACCATGAAGTAGTTGAAACTGATCACGTACTTTGCTTCAACTAACCTGTTCAGGTATTTGTCTTTCATCAGTCCCATAGACTTCCTGCAGAATAGGTTCGAGATCATAATAGTGAACGCTAAACTGAAGTCACCGTACTTCATTTCGCATTCACTAACAGATTGCAAGCATATACCCATAAATTTTTTCAAATATCCACATTATCATTATTTGTCGAATACGTACCTTGCTAGCTCAGTGTACATACAAAAGGTGTGCCGAAATGATAGTAGAGTATCATAATAAGGGAAATAATTGGATTTTATTGTTGATGTCCAATGACTGTTGTTCGCACAGTGTGTCTCCCAATGTAAATGAATACAAAATCTCTTACATTGTACCAAGGAGATAAATATTAGCTTAAAAAATGAAATGTTTAAGTAAAACTGCTGGAGTTCCTTAATGCTTGAAAATGTTACTGTTATACATAAAAACCCAGTTTTGAACATAGTAACTAAAAAAACCCTCGTCAATTCTAACTTAACAAAATACAGTTAAATACATATTTATGAAATTCCGATTAAAAATGAAGAATAAATTTCCACTATACACTGCATTCTAAGAAAAAAATTCCATTTCCAGAATTTTTTATCTTTCTTGATCACTCATTATTTGAACTTTACAGAAAGGTTACATGTGTGATACATGCTGCTTCTGTTCAAAAAAGTACTTAATTCATATTCTGATAATGCATAAATTATTTTTTTCTCTTTCTGATCACATATTACGCAAGAACATTTACAACTGCCCTTTTCTAAGGACAAAAATACATTTCAGCACAAAAATATGCTCCCAATATTTTTCTACTAGGCCAAGTATCTTTTTCTCTTTTCCCGATGTCGGTAATTTTGATTTATTGCTTCTATTAATCGAGGAAACAAATCCTTTTCTCAAATAATATATCACGGGTAATTATATTAAAAACACTTTCTCATATTTTACTTTCTTGGAGAGGAAACACTTTCTCAGATTTTCTAACATAAAAAAACAGAGTAAAGATTCTATGTATAATTGATCAACAAAATTTCATTTTTCTATGATATGAAATTCGGGCATTATCGTTACTGAGGCCAAGGTCGAACTAGCTGTTTCCAAAATTTTCCTTATTTTGTTATCTTCGAGATGTTGAAAAATGAAGTAGCAAAAAACAAAACCAACAAAAATAAACGAAAGCCAACAAAAAACTAACATAAAAATGTCATTTCTTATGTTTGTCCAATACAGATCTTCATTACAAGAAATAAAAAGGTTTCTCATACAGAATAGTTCACGTGGCGTTTTACTATTCTACTTTCGAAATTTATGCTAGTAGTCTATACTATGGAATTTCTTTGATCTATGAAAAAAAAATCCCCAAAGATTATTTAGAAGACTTTGTTTTCCCATTTTTTACAACAGAACTAAAACAATACCAAGAAAAGACAAAGTAACAGGTTATAAAAAAATGCGAGTAAAGCATATGTATTACATGTATCCACGTTGAGATGAATGATAACCTTTCTACACTTTTATGCCGAAAGGTTACTATAAATATAACTACGTATCTGAAAAGGTTATTTACAAAGGTTAATCAAAACTCTCGTGAAAATGTTAAACCTAGACCTTTCTCTGAATGCAGGATGCAGTTTAGATAAAAGTGTTCAGAAATATATAGATATATATATATATATATATATATATATATATATATATATATATATATATATATATATATCTTTGGACTCATGTTCTTGGGATACACGCTATCCCACCCTATAAGGACAAGGTGAAGAGTGTGGGGGGATAATTAATACGAGAAGAGAATTGATGGGCAAAGAAATCATACTATTTTAATAATTATTCGGTCAGTTTGAAAATTTACCAAACATTCGAACCCTCCCCCCCTCTCTAATAAGTACGCACGAGGGAATTAACGCATACGGAATGTCTCTTTACTGGTCTGACTCCAAAGTGCAGTCATCCAGTTCTCTTTGGATAGACCCATCGTCTATGACGATGAGTGGTAGAAAATTTAGAGCCCAAGATGATGAGAAAATGCAAGAGCCTGCCAAACGGGCGGTTAGGGCTAAACCTAGGTTCAAGGCTTCTTGTCAGCTGGAGATGTATATATTTACAGAAAAATACGGTTCCCGATTTTCCAATGAATATTTAATGAATATTCAATGAATATTCAATGAATATTCAATGAATATTTAATGAATATTCAATGAATATTTAATGAATATTCAATGAATATTCAATGAATATTTAATGAATATTCAATGAATATTTAATGAATATTCAATGTATATTTAATGATTATTTAATGAATATCCAATAAATAATTGTCGTGCTTGTCTTCTCTTATGCTTAACATCTACTTAAACGATGAGTGTACACATAGTAAGAAAGTTTTGCCCAAAATGTGACACATTTTTCTAAAATAAAAACATCATGACATAAGAAAATATTATAATTCTTTTTATAAGATTAAAGCATTTACGAGAAAATAAAAGGTATGAGTGCTATTTTGAAAGAAATACCAACACCGCAATCTAACTCCCTTGTTATAGACGTTTAGTTTGCCGTAGAAAGTTTGCTGTAGAAAAACTGACGCCTTTAAACGTATTCTTTTGTTATATTACCTCAAAAACGAAAATATAAGTAAACGAAAGAAATTCCTCATGGGGATCTATTTAAATTTTAGTAAACTTATTACCTATTGGAAAATAGTTTTAAGATGTTTATAAGTGAGAATCAATTTTTCAAAATACATCCCGCTTGAAATTTCCTTAACATCAACTTTAACATTGCTGAAATATTCTTTGAATTCTACAAAATATTTCTTGATTATCTAGTTGTGAATACAATAAGTTCCATTCAACTCTTATAAAAACATTAGAATGGGAAAAGGAGAAAATAGTATTGCACTTATTCAAACAAGATTGTTCAAAGGCACAAAAAACAGTTTATGAAACCTTTCTTAAGATAGTTTATTCCTCTGGATTTCGTATGGAAAGAAAACTTTAATATCACATTTAAATACCCCCCAAAAAAAGATTCAGAAAATATTTTTTTAAAACATAAATTTGAGAAACGTTTGGTATTCTCAGTTGAATAACAAATTATTCAGAAGAAGCTCATTTAAAGGAAAAATATTCTTTAGGGGATTTATGTTATCTTTTATTAGTAAAGAGATTAAAAAATGTTTCTTTAACTTTTTAATGTGGATCATTAATGTTGTCTGGCTGATAAAAGTTTCATTTATATGCATGAAAAGTCATGCATAAACTTGAAGTAATATTCTTTGCCCAGAAAATTTCGTATTCTTTTATGTGGAAACATTTTAATAAATATTTCACTATTCGCTAGCTTTATGTAAGAGTATTTCAACCTTTTAACAAATCAAATAGAAATGTCTGGCATTAATTCCAACTGAGAATCCTCCATTAATTACATTCCCCCACCCATTAGATACAATTTTTATTTAGAACCATACTACATATAATCTATACATTGGTCAACAACAATTAAGGAAAAGTCACAAAAATAGTGATTACTCAAAAAGTTAAGCGTAGAATTTAATGAAACTTATAGACATTATAAAATACATAGGTAGGTATAAAATAGCATAAAAAGGAATCACCAGACAATTATGGTGATATAGAAACTAGCATATGTATACAATGAACAAATCGGATGTGTCAGTTTGGTATAGGAAAAGTACCTTTAATATGGCGTATGATTCCCCTCCCTCCCCCCCCCCCGAGAAGCAATACAGCACATACAGCGATGCGATGCGTGATGTTGTCAATTAAGCGGTCTTTGTGTTAGGTAGGAAGTGAGAGCCATTGCTCTTGCGAAACAGTTGAAAATGTGGCTAGGGTACTAGGAAGAGGATTGAGAGCAGCTATACGTCGTCTTAAAGTGTCCCAAACATGCTCGATAGGATTCAGGTCCGGTGATCGAGCTGGCCACTCCATGCGCTGAATTGTTTCCTGCTCAAGATAAGCATCCACGATGGGAGCCCTGTGCGGTCTCGCGTTATCATCCTGCAGCACGAAAGCATCACCTATTTTCCCAGCATAAGGGAGCACATAAGCATCAAGGATGACATCTCTATAGGTGTGAACATTCACATTTCCGAAGGGAAAGACGTGGAGGTCTGTGCGTCCACCCAAAGAGATACCACCCCAAACACAGACACTGCCTGATCCGAATGCATATCTTTCACGTATATGTAATGGATGAAAACGAGTTCCAGGTTCTCTCTAAATCAAAATACGCCTACTATCTCTTTGGAGGCAAAACCTGGACTTATCCGTAAAGAGAAAAACACTCCATTGATCACGCGTCCGGTGGACATGTTGACATGCCCACTGCAAACGTTCACGCCTATGGCGTGATGTGAGCGGGACTCAAATGGCTGGTCGCCTCGCAAAAGGACCACAGCCTTCTAAGCACGGTTAACGTTGATACCAACTTTCCGGAGTTTGCAGCGAGGAAGGATCTGAGTTCAGACGGAGTTGCGGTTCTATTCTTTCGTGCGCATAATGACAAATGTCGGTCATCGGCACTCATTGTAGAGTATAGCCGTCCTTGGATGAACCTCCTGGATACCGAATCGGTGATTAGAAATTGTTGCCACAGTCTATGAACCACAGACGGACTCACATTTAGCCATCTGGCCACTTCTGTCTGATTTTGCCGTGCCCTTTTTCTCCCAATAGCTCTCCATCGGAGTTCTTCGGTCAAAGGATGCCTGGAGGTCATTATGACAATTTGGCTATGCCAGATGTCTAATCTCAGCATCGCAACGACAATTGCCGCCTTGCTCTGAGACATGCACTTTTATGCTCCTCGCAAATTACGTATTCCGACTACAGCGCCACTATTTTGCATAATGTAGTATTGTTCAACACCTTTTACTTAACAACATATTAAAATTTTAAACAGATTGACCTAGTTTTGAATGTGGTATACCTCTTTTTGTGATTTTTCCTTAATTTTTGATAACTAGTATATATATATATATATATATATATATATATATATATATATGCTTTCGTATTGGTTACAAAAAGAACGTAATCCAAATTTTCAAGCAAAATCTTGAGCAATTAATTTATAAGACAGCTTTGACTAATAGTATGCCGATTAGTACATTTGAAGAATGGAAACATCATATTATTAATGATTTTAAAACAGCTTATCTAAGTTTAAGGTACAATGATAAACTAATAAGTTTAAAAAATATGAAACCGTCTATTAAAGCTTTACAGGACCAATTTACCATAACTTATGTACATAAAGTTTCATCGAATTATGCATCTATATGTAAAAAACTATATTGTGAAAGCTTAATTATGTGCTATAATGATAACAACATATATCATAAACTGAATCCTGAACAGAGTACTATACAAAATCATATAAAGGCATTATATCGCCGTGCAGGGTATGAAATTAAAAACATTAAATTCCCTTATTTAGTATTAATCTCTAAATTTCATAAGTCTCCAGTTAAATTTAGAACTGTTACTGTAGGATGCAATACTTACTTAACTCTAGCAAATAATAAACTTTTAAATCTTCTAAAAATAGTTTATAAAAGGTTAATTTCGGAAGAAAGTTATTTCATAAATAATAGCTATGAGGTAGTAAAACAACTAAAAGGTAAAGGTGGTATCACTGGATTAAAAAGTTATGATTTTACAGACCTGTTTAAATCTATTGACTTGAAGGACCTATACAATATTATACTTGGTTTATACGAACAGTATGATTTACAATCTTATATTACCTTAAGTAAATACCGTGCACTTCTGGACCTAGTCTTGTATGAAACTATACTGTATGACGGAAATTGTTTCTATAAACAAATTAACGGTATTCCTATGGGAGGTGGATGGTCATCTGCATTAGCAGACATCTACCTTCATTTCTATGAATGAGGTGTCATGATATTAAATGAACTACTGTACTTCAGATATGTAGATGATAACTGGTTTGTTTTAACGATAATTTAACATCTTTAGAAATTAATTTTTATCCAGAAAATCTTAATTTGGTAGAAACTGAAATAGACAATAAAGGCAATTTGGTATTTTTAGACATAAGTTTGAAAGTAAATAAACAAAATAACGTCTTGTTTTGTCTTTATGATAAACGAGATCATTATAATTTTAATACCGTTACGATTATGTCTTGGAATAACGTTCTTCATAAAAATATAAAACGTAATGTAATAATAAACCAGTTAACGCGATGACTACGCTTACATTCAAATGTAATAAACATGGATTTTAGAATAAAGAAATACATAAAATTAGCTTCTGAACAGGGTTTCCCTATTAAATTCATTACGTCAATCTTAACCCAGTTTTTTAATCTAAATAATACAGTTTGTAGGCAGCGTTTCATCTTATAAATGGCAACAGTAATACCCTATTTTTGACAATAAATGTGTGTGTGTGTGTTGGTGAGTCGTGACGCCGGCTTGGTGAGGTGGTATGTCCTCAAATGTATTGATGTATTTTATGTTTATTTTTATTTTTATTTTTATTTTTATTATTTTTATTTATTTAGTTTCTTAGCGTTTTAATTAATATTATTTAATGATAACCTATGGTTTAATTTGTTTGTCTCACTTTAATAGTTTTCACTCTTTTTTATATATAAGGTTTTGGTGTTGCAGCCGACCACCGGGAGTGTTTTCCGGAAATAAAACATGTTTAGCCGGGGATTGGGGGGTCACAACTCCCTCCAGTGATCAACTATAACACCTCCATTTCCTTTCTGATTTAGTACTTATCTATTTTACCATATTGTTATCTGGGTTTACTGTATTATTATGTCTCAACTTCCCCTATAGTTTGTTATTTTTCAACTATCTAATATATATATATATATATATATATATATTGTTGTTATTACATATGGCCGACTGGAACTTAACCCGTACAAGTCTAGCCACTTACCCAACATTCAAAACATATAAAAACACAGGACAACAAAAAGGAAACCACAAGATACGATAAAAAGAACGACCAAAAGGCCTTAAAACCAGTTAAAAACATTAAATCTCTTGTATAAAAAGTTAAAAAGCCAGAAGCACAATAAATGAAGACCGTGAGATCAGGACATAAGTTCTCTAGCCCTCCAATAGAGAGCACACAAATCACCATTCTGCCTTTAAGTCAAAGTCTAGTTTCGAGCAAACATGGAGGTGAGCTTTATTCATATTTTCATTCTCACAAAAGAAGCATACGCTGGAACTCACAATCCCTATATTCGCCATATGCTAAGCCATACAGTCGTGCCCTGTTCGTAGTCTAAAATTGGCCATGGCCTCTTTACGTGTTAAATTAATTGTGACTAAATTTTACTCAGTCATCCCCAATAGACTCCCAAACGTTTCCCTTGGCGATGGATGATAATTCACTAGTATATCAAGACATAATCTTTTCTCGAATAATTCGCCTAGAGGAGTCAAGAGGGATAGAGCAGTGTCCAGGATATTCTTCTGTCCCTTTTTTGGCCTGTAAATCAGCCCTTTCATTACCATCTATCCCTACATGTGAAGATATCCACTGAAAAGTAATAAAATTTCCATTTTCGTCAAGGAACATGATGTTTTGTTTTATACTGGATACAATTTTGGGCTCAAAATGTCTTTGCAAAGCTATTGCTTCCATGGCGGATCTAGAATCTACTAGAATAACAGCTTTTGAAAAAGACTGCATTCTAGTTTTAAGGTTTTCTACTGCCAAAAAAAACTGCAAAAATTTCTGCATCAAAGTTTTAGAGATGGCTTTCTAGAGGTGTGTGGATGGAAAATAAAGAACAGTAAATACCAGCAGAATTAATTTTAGAACCATCCGTAAAAACTCGGACCCACTCTGGTTCAGGATATTGATCTTCCAACATATACAATGCGGTTGTTTTAAGAATTATGTACAGAGTATCTTTCTTTCCACGATTACACACACACACATACATACATACATACATACATACATATATATATATATATATATATATATATATATATATATATATATATTTAAAGAGAGAGAGGGAGAGCTGCATAACCCTCCATTCCAAAAGTTCACTATTTACACTATCGCTTTTATGAAAGACCGCTCTTCGATAGATTTGTTTTGTAGTACCTCTTTTCGATGATCGAATAGACTAGTGGGTTTATGGAGCGACAAAGTCACCTTTCCCATGCGAGGAATGATAGAGCGGGACCTAGTTTAAAAACCAATTTTTAATGGCTAAAACACCCGCACAAATCGATGGTTCCGATCCCGCGAACACACGCATCCAAGGTCATGCTGTCTGACCACCGTCTGCCGAGATCGCATCAGAAATTTAAGTTTTAGAAAGAAGGTGAAATTGTTTTTGTTACACTAGGATAAAAGTTAACATTACTGGCGTGCTGGTACAGATGTATTCAAACGACAATGATATATATTGGTTGTCTTTATGCCTCCTCCATACCCAAGTTTTTCCTCTCCTTATTATCCACATTATATACATTTTCTTCTTTACATAGACAGTGTTTTTTTCTTATGTTATATATATATATATATATATATATATATATATATATATATATATAGTGAAAGACAAAGAGTGAGAGTTAGTTCAAATATGTATTTAATAAAATGTTTTTTTATTTTTAAATTTAAATGTTAACGTCAAAATATTTCCAGAAGATTCTTTACAATAGAAGACGAAAGACTGGTAGATTGTGACTCAAAATTTTGAGTTCTTAAAATATTGAGAGGTAAGCATAAATGTATAGTGTCAGTGATAAGTTTAGGGGATTACACACACGCGCGCGCACACACACACACAATATATATATATATATATATATATATATATATATATATATATATATATACATATAAGCGTTATTTAATGCGTTATATCATATAACTGTACATACGAATTCTTTTTAATGATCCTCCAGACACTTGAATATTTCGCCTCCGTAACTCCTTGCTCCAACTTATCAGTTCAAGGGTACACTCGCAAAATTGGACGTAAACCAAAAGACGTCAAGGCTGATTATCACTCTATGAAGAGCTTTTAACATCGTAAGGAACAGCGAAAGGGTTTTATTTTTGTCGCATATGTCTATCTAGTGCCAAATGTTGCCTATAAAAATGAAATCTCTTGGATTATCTTTGACGTTTTCATCGGCAGAATCAACCAGCGTCATATTTATTTTTTTTCCACTTTTGTATCTTCTTCATCAGCTGCATTCTTTCACAGTATGTGTGACGTCATTTAAACTGACGCTGTCGCTATTGAAAGATTTTCCTTGTCGTGTGATAGAATATATCTTTTACCTGATTAAGCTACTTAAAACTTGTTTAATACTTTCAATGTTCAAACAACTGGCCACGCACGTTTCATAAATGACAACTACATTTTAACTTTATTTATTACCAACAGATCGGGAGTATCAAAATATTTTATGCTGACGGTGTGGCATTGCGAAGTGAAGAAGGAATTCCCAAATTCATAGGCAAAGTAATTCTTGAGTTGTACCAATGAAGGTCTCGATTTTTAGCAATAAATAAGGGATTTATTGTACCTATAAATAAAGGATTTATTGTACTGCATTCAGCCAAGTGTACCAGAAATTTGGGGAACAGGAAGTTTTAATACTTATTTCTGGAAGTAATTAATAATCCTTAAAAATCGGGGGTCGAGATTTGGAAACGTAAGGTCTGGACGATGCGTAGGAGATACATCGTAATTCAGGTGGTAGTGATGTATTTTGCCTTTCCACTCTCAGTGTAAAACACAAGAGACTCATTTAAAAATTTCCTTTTCTTTAATGAAACTACAGAGTTTTTAACCTTAAATAACACAAATAGAATGTCTCGATGGTGTTTACTTCCCCATATGCAAGACAACTATGCAACCTATGCAACTATTGTTTTAAACTGTTACAAACTCGGTCAGTGAAATTTTACCATTTTTTTATATAACTTAATTCTCTCCCTATTTATAGTAATGAAGTTAATTTTATTATTATTTTAAATGTGTCGATAAATTTTTGGGATAGTTTGTATATTAGAAAACATATCTACAAGTGATGAAAAATAACTCATATAAAGTTAGTTGAAATAAAATAAGTCGATAAATATATATATCCAAGTGTTGTTTTACATACATTTATGCATAGAAAAGGAAGATATATAGTACGTAAGGATCAAAAATTATATTAATTTTTTTTAAAAGTTAATGAAGAATTTGAAATCAATCCGCAGTAAACTAATTTGTTATATTTTTTTAAACTTAAAACTTATTTATGACATCGAACTACGTTATTAGTATACAATAAATGGAAAACCATAGAAAACGGATTAAAAAAAAAAAAAACATAGGAATTTCATCTTAGTGCAATTAATTAAATCCTCTAGAATTACAAATTTAATTTCGATTAATATTTCAGCAATAGTTTTTAAAAAGTAAATTTACTCGATATATATATATACATATAAATTATTTTAATCTTTGTGTGGGTTAAAGTGCATGGGACTAGTCACCGAACGAAACACACGATTCCATTAATATCCCATACTTGTAATAAATTGCATTATATTTTGACTTATATAACTTCAGTGATATTCAGTTTCAATATTTTTTGTCATCTGGAGACGCTGATTTCTTATGTTTAAAACGTGAGGGCGGTGTAACTATTTTCACCGTAACTGGAGCTACATCTTAAATTATAATTTCAAGTCTCTCTCTCGAAATATACATATATATATATATATATATATATATATATATATATATATATATATATATATATATATATATATATATATATATATATATATCTATATATATATATATCTATATATATATATATATATATATATATATATATATATATATATATATATGTACACACATACACACACACACATACATATATATATATATATATATATATATATATATATATATATATATATATATATGCTATTAATTTTTGGCCTGCATTTGTATGGAGTATTTATCTGCAGCGAACAATATTACTTATCTAAAGCAATTTATCAGTGGTCGAGCAGAAAATACTTTCATACATTCATTTTAATCTTCTCTCTTTAACATTCTTTGACCTTATTCTTACGTAATACTCTCGTTGAATATTTCCAATACATTTTCTCATCTGACATTTTTTTTCATCTCTTATTTCTACGAGTTAGTATAAAACTAAAATAGATTAATAAAGTTGAAAGATTTTTTTCGAGACACTGAATTATATATAGAGAGAGACTGAGTAATAAAAAAGCTCTATCTCCATTCTTGAACAAAGTGTGGAAAAATGCCAGTGAATTGCTTAAACATAATTTTCTTCTCTTAATCTAGTTTCTTAACATGACCCCACCCAAATCTTCGTGCTCATCGATTGCAAAGGAACGCTTCCCTTTGAAGGGACTTCCTCTTGCAAGGGAGGGAAGAAAAAAATATATAACAGCCGAGTATTTTGTTTTTTCAAAAAGGTTCCAAGGGTTTCAGCATTGATAAGGCATGGTTTTTGCTCTCTTTATAGCAATAAAACTGATGGATAAACAGTAGATTTATTGTGTGCCATGTACATAATAATGAAATATTAAGTTATCAACAAAATTAATGAATATTACAGTATGAATTGCGCAAATATTTTATTTCTCAAATATACTGTACACTTATCTTACGTAATATAAATTGATATTATTAATGAATTATGTAACATAAATTGATTACCATGGTGAATAATTAATGAAGTGTAAGGATTAAATGATTTATCCAAATAATGAACTCATAGATTTTATAAATACATACATACATACATAAAATATATAAACAAACACACACACACACACACACATACACACACATATATATATATATATATTTATATTATATATATTTATATATTATATATATTTATATATATATATATATATATATATATATTTATATATATATATATATATATATATATATATATATATTTATATATTATATATATTTATATATATATATATATATATATTTATATATATATATATATATATATATATATATATATATATATATATATATATATATATATATATATATATATATATATATATATATATATATATATATACATACATACAGAGGCTGTTCACACATTTTTAGACGATGTATATTGTATTCACAAAACTAAATTACATAAAATTCTTGTGTTTTAAATGTTCTATTTGACATCCCTTATTCTGAACTATCTTTCAACACCGCAATTTCCAGGATAATAATGCCTTTTGAAGTGTCCGAAGAGGTGTTCTATCCCATTCCGCCTGAACAGCTTTCCAGAGTCCTGTAAGGGTTTTGGGACGACGTTTGGATAATGCAGATTTTAAAAGTCCGATAGCACAAAAATCCATAGGTGATACATCGGGAGATTTAGTAGGGATATCAGTGAAGGGTATGGCCTTGATACAAGTTTTTTGTTCCATTTCTTTTAGGAAATTTACAGTAGATTTTGATGTGTGACTGGTAGCTTTGTCCTGATGGAGTCTCACAGATTGATGGCACTGTGGGTAAAGCGATGGTATTTCATTCAGAAAAACTGGCGATAAAATATGTTCCTGATAGTATTTGGAGTTAATCTTGACATTTTTTTCCACTCTCTTTATTTTTAACTTGCCATTATAAGAAAAACCAGCAACAATCATGAATCCCTTAGAAAAACTTTTTTTCGATTCTTTGAACCATGTACTTAAATTTTTTTCTCCCCTTTTATGATAATAAATGGCTCTTTTTTTGTTGAAATCATTTAAATACACCCATAATTCATCTATTGTGACAATTGTTTTCCATTTTTATTTGTATATGTGTTTCTCATATAGAATTCTGCAGCGTGTCCTGCGTTCGGCGATATGATTTGGAAGAAGACGATGCACATTGCGTTTTTTCGGTTTCTTAAGATTTAAATCAACGTTTATCATTTTGTTTATAGTGGACACCGAGCATTTTAATGATTTTGCAACTGTCCTTTGACTAGGAAGATTTTCTTTTAACATTAAACAACGTACCTTTGCAATAGTCGAAGATGTCCGTTTTTTCCTCGGATACTTGTTTGGAATTTTTGTCCCACTTGAGGGTCCAATTTGACGTTTTTTTCCTTTCTTGTTGACGATATTACCTATCGACGCTTTAGATATCACAAAACCATGACTCTCACATCGTTTTTGGATAACGGAGTATGCATATTTCTCTTCGGAAAGAGCATAAATGTAGCCTTCGAGCCACTGCTTTGTAAAAAACGCCATTTTGAATAAAAACAAAACTTTCAAGCCCTAGACGATAATTTTGACTTTTGAAAACATAGTACAATTGCAATTATTTCTTTTGTAGCAAACGATTTTTTATTACCGCTTACCAAAATCGTCTAAAAAATGTGCGAACAGCCGCTGTATATATATGTATATATATATATATATATATATATATATATATATATATATATATGTATGGACAAAGAAAGGGCGAGTTTGCACATGTAATAAATCGTATTGCTATAAAATGTAACTGCATAAAGGATTTATATGGTTTAATTTTAATGGATAAGGAGGAGCTAAGTAATACTTATCATGATAAATAGCTGTAGAATATACAGTAGGTGTATCTCATTTAAGGACAATAATAACATAAAAGAAATAAACCTGATTAATGATTTATGCAATATAATCATATTTACAAGGTAAATGCCTATTTTATATAGCACTAAACTTCTTAAGATTACATGTCGGTATTTGAAAGCAGGAAAATAAGTAAATAAATGAAAATAACATATAGTAGCACCTTATCTGTAAGAGTTTTGCCGTGGAATAATTAACACTTATCTAAAACTTGCTTCAGTTCAAAAGACAGACCAAATTTTGCTACACGCGTTCTGCGTTTTAAACTGTCCCGGTAATGCGAGAAATACTTAATTTCATTATCTTTCCTTGAAGGTCTTATAAATTTATAAACGAACGTTAATTGGCAGCATAGACTCATCTCGCGAAATTGAAGCCTTTTTAATCAACAGCATCTTAAATATTTCGTAAATTAATCTACGAATTATGATCGTAAATCCTGCCAAACCCTTAACTGAAATACATAATAATGCGTTTTTATTTAGCAGGCCTCAATATCTACTGCTCTGTTTAACGTTTCGATACCCAAATAAAGCGTTGAAAGTGATTTATTTGTCGGATTAAATAAAAAGTTTACCTAGCAAAATAAGGGCATTCAACATAATATATTTAAGCATTTGTAATAAGATTGTACAGCAGGGAAACGGGGAGGGGGAGAAAACGTGAGGAATTTTAACTAAGGGTTTTCGTGTAAGTGTCGAGAAAATCCTACGACTGCGATGCCAAAGTGTAAGAGGCTGCTCTTGATGAACATATGTGTAAAAAATTTTTATTGATAATGAAAAAATCGGAAGAATCCTGGAACACAATTGGAATACATATCAACAGAAATTCATTTCTCTGACAATTAAAAAAGGGCCTCCGATCGAAAATATGTCGATATTTTGATTGCACGTAAGGCTTTTGCAACAATGTTCATGGCTAATTGTTTTGTCTACTTCCCGAGTCTCATCCCGTACGATTAACTGTCAGATATATGAATAGTTTGTTTAAAACGCCTACCTATTTTGCAAAATGGGGGCATGACTTTTACCCGTTCCAAGTTAACAAGCCCTTGAATTTTGCAGTAAATCAGTAGTTGATGTCACAACTAGCAAGAAAATTTTCCACCTCCGAGATGTGCGAAATGCATTGAAGAATTTTTCTATAGTCCCACTAATGTATGAACGAGATCTAAAAACGTTTGGTTAGGAAACTAAAGTTAGTACTGTAATACCCTGCGAGACATCAGAAAAATCGGCGGTCAGAGATTAGAGATAAAAAAAGGTGACTGTGCTGTTTTTCGTAACCAGTTCCTTTAAAATGCGTTCAGTCTCATTAATACCATGATTTATAAAAGGAAAATTATGACTTGGTCCTGCCCCCCGAGGGAAGATCCATAGTGGAATAGATAAAATTTGTTTTCATGATTCTGCCATTCTATTACCAAAACCGAATTCTCCAGAATGTCGAGGAGAACTTCGGAATTCTTTTGCTTTGGTAGAAGGGAGATTGTCCCATCTATGAAAGCAACACCGTAGCTTGATATTGCCTCAAACCTGGTTCAGAAGTTGCTGGAGGGAAGCCCGGTAAAAAAAGCTATTGTCAAAATGTCACCTAATTACTCATCTATCAAGAGATAAGAGCAGAGTAAAAGGAATTTAACACTTCAAAGAGCAACATTTTAGCGGTTTTTATTTTAGAAAAATTTTAAAATGTGCCGCTTCAAATGATGGTTTTCACAATGCACTTACATACCACAAGCCATCCATGATAGTCATGCAGGCTGTCATTTGTAGCATGTTTGCGACTACTCTGATGTAAAACCACCTTTCGTGGATATTTAAGTTACTAACTTCACAGACATTTTTAGCTCTAAAAACGATGGAGGCTGTATCAGATGAGCGGAGGTTGAGCCTTTCGCACCAGGACTCCCCAGCCATGAATTGTTATTTTGTGCAATTTTGCTGTTTACACTGCACCATGAGATTCCCTTCTTCGTCAAATCTTTCTCATTCCAGTTTATCAGGACTAGTTCATACACTCTACCCAATTCCAAAAAAGAATCATAAAGGACATTTTATAAACATCGCTTAGACGTATCCACGTAAATTAACAAACCGACCCTTTCAGCTGTACTAATAACACATCCATAATCAGCGCTCACGTGCTTTGCATGTAAGCACTGATTTAAAACTGTTCCACTATTTTTGATAATGAATAACATGTAAACTTAATGCATGCAACATCCACCTAAATACTTGGACCATTTACTAACTGAAATAAACAATAAATCAGATCTTATCTCCTATTCCGAGAATTTCGTTTTAAAACACGGGTAGGAAGACACTCTTTAAAAATAAAGTTGAACGGACGGGATCCCATTAAAAGCAGTCCCACGCAAAATTATCTTGCGATAGAAGGTGAAAGTGTTCTTTTAAAAATAATAGGAGACCCAATTAAATTTAATGCGTGCGCGCAGTATTTTATTTTTGCTCTTCTTTAAATTTACAAATTAGCTAACTGGAATTGAGCATATAAGTTCATATGATACGCTTAGATGATGATAAGAGTTAATAACCGTGTATTTTAAAATTTACTTTTAAACCATAGTTGATCTGAGAACGTGATTATTAAGATATAAATGATATAGTAAATTGCAGGAATATTTTATTCTGACGAGCTTTTATTTGTCACCTACTTTATATGAAGGGAAAATGTAATGCCTTTAATTAATTAAACTTAGTGTAACAGCCTTATTTAAAGCCTTAACTATCCGTTAATTTGAATCTGAATACATATATTTTGCAGTAAATCTGTAGTCTTCCTACAGTTCTTCCTTCTTCTTACAAGTAGGAAGAAAATGTTTTGTTAAGTTAAATAATTTCGATAATAGAATGAAATACAGCGTACTTAAATATATGATGAATTGAAATTGTTCCAGTGTAACCCTTTCAAAATAAAATTTGAATCCAAAACTAAAGAAATGAAACTGCAGCTATATGCTACATATCATGTAGTAATTTATTACTAAAAGTGTTGCATTAATCATAATTAATAGTACTGCATTTCAGAAAACTTTGAGCTATACCTCATGATAGTATTTAAATATTTTCACAAATATTTAATAAATGGGTTTCAAAGAAGCAGTTTTTTTAGGAAACCTTATGACAGTTTGCTGAAAGCATAGATAGAACTCGCGTCTCCAGGCGGTGATATTTAGTAATTGATTTATCATCGCTTTGCGGGTAAGGGTTTGACTTTTCCATGACACTTATGCCTTTTTGTTTAAATACTAACGACACAGTATGTTGGCCTGGATATATATGGTCCATAATCATTTGTTTCAATGATCGGGTACCAGTCTAACGACCACCTGTAAGGAACAAGGAAGATTAACCACCGGAACATAAACGTAACTCCGACTGGTCGACGAAAGAACTCGGTCCCGGATCTAACCTCTTTTTTCAACCAACTGCTGGTTTGGTGCCTACTGTGATGTTGTTATCACATTACTCCATCGCTATTCGCAACAGCGATTAGCGATCACTCCTTTCCCCTTGGTTCCCCTCCACCAAAACCAAGGGGAAAGGAGTGATCGCTAATCGCTGTTGCGAATAGCGATGGAGTAATGTGATAACAACATCACAACTACGTCACACTACGCCATACTTAACGTCCTACTTACGTCATACTACATCATACAAAAATTTCTTTTGAACGTGCTCAAAACACAATAAAAGCAAATTTCATTGGGAAATGTTGCCGGAGGATTTGGGGACATAATCTTGACTCAAACTAGTTGGACAGAAACTAATTATGCAAGATTGGAAAAAAAAGATTAAAATCAGTCTATCTTGACATCACAACTAAGGCAGAGTTAATTTTCAACAGGTGAGCTTTTTTTGTCTAAATCGTTGGAGCTTTTATTTGTCTTTACAAATTTATCCCACACAAGTCTGAACACTTTAGTATGGATTAAAATAATCCACAGAAAAAAAATTGAATACTGCATTAGACGAGGAAAAAGATCCAAAGAAACTAATCAACTGTATTTATTCCAGATACTGTTTAAATTCGTGTTTGACTAAAGGATATGTTTTAAAGTAAGAAGTTAAGAGACGTCTCGTTTCCGCGAATTCGAGTATCTGCAAACAGTCTTCCAGTTTAATTTTCCGGCCAGCTTTCGATTTCATATTTATGCTAATCCATTATTGCGAAGACTCAAGGCAGCGTATTATTTAAATGATGATGCTTCTGACAGATATCATCCGAGAGCGGCCGGAGTAAAATGTCAGCTGATTTATCATACATCTGAGTGGAATTAAAGTTTCAATCAGCCATTTAAATCAGTGCTGCTGAAATTGAAGTTTAACTCAGGATTATGCATTTTGTGACATGCAGTGAAAGTCTGATTAAGTCATGTTCGTTAGAAACAAATTAAAATCGCTTACGGTCCAAATTATGATATAAAACGTTTTAATTTCAAAGGGACATTTTACCATCGTTTAAAAACAAATGTTGAGGAATATTCATCAAAGAATATTATGATACGTTAAACCCATTTCTGAAATTAAATATTACAATGGATAATTCATAGGATATTAGTGTGAATATTAGATTATTCAGTTTGTTTGTGTTTCATGGATGCATATAACCAAATGCAAAATTACACATCCAAAAATAAACACACGAAGACTGATGCACATATACATACAGTAACGTGCTAATACACGTGCACATATTCGGGGAGTTCACATGCACATGCATAATATTTATGTATATGAGTTTACTTTATGTCTTTGTTCGTAATCCAAGGTACGAAAGTATACCAATTTAAAAGAATAGAAAATCTAAATAGAATTACGACTTACGGATCAGTGGACTATCACAACCATTTTTTTTTTATTTTCAGATGCTTTAAAGCTGAACAATGGCCGAATGACTAGAGTAAAGTCTGTGGGTTCGAGTCCCACTCCTGGAATGGAATCCGTTCTGAATTGACTTTAAGCTGTATGTCGCGGTCTAATAAGCCCTCGTGCAGCAACAAAATGGCCGTAGCGCACTCAACCAAAAAAGCAAAAAAAACAAAAAAAAAAAAACAAAGGGAAGATTTTAAAATTAATTTTTTTTAATAGCTATAATTGTTATCAGATTTTAGTGTCCACGTATTGCAAATATTTACAGGTGTCAATCTTTGATATTTTTAAATTACAAATTAATTTAAAATATTTCTGAAGCATTTCTTTTCCACGCGGTGTAGTTTCTGTACCATAAGAATCAAACAACATTTAATGTAAATGCAAGGTGTTTCATATTGAATGGGACAAAAAGAAAGCATACCTGTAAACGCTGTAATTACTTTATTTTGATGAATCAAATTTACAGTGAAACTAGAGTTATCCAAGTTTCTATAGATGTTCTATGTGTGCCCCTCCGGTGACACGACAAATATCTATACGGTATTCCGGTTCCTGCCACAACTCGTGATAGAATATCCTTTGTTAATGATTCGAGTACTTCAGTTATCCGCTGCTTCAGTTGCTGTAAGTCCTTGGGAAATGGAGGCACGAACACTTTAACAAAATCCCATAGGGAAAAAATGACAAAGGTTTAGATCTGGTGATCTCGGTGGCCAACAAAGCAATGGCATATCGTCTGACCCAGCATGGCCAATCCAGGAATGAGGTAGACTATCGTTCAGGCACTGACGTACGTTTTTATGTCAATGTGGTGGAGCACCAACTTGCTGCAGAATGAAGCCGGGAACCGCTTCCTCCAACTGAAAGAACGATAAACGAAGATGTTTTGGCGTATTACAAAACACAGTGCGCTTTCTTTTGCATGGATGGCGCCATTTCGATTAACATTGCCTCTAGCGGCGATTTCGTAACCGGAAGATTTTTCGCTGTTGCCAGATAAAACTTGTATAATTGTAGTTTCAGAATTAATTTGTTTCGGCTAAGTAAATCACTTGCAGAATTTGTAAAATGCTTTTATTTTTGTCCCACTCAATAGGAAACACCCTGTAGTTACTGCATAACAAATTTTTTTTATTGTTATTTGAATAACCCCGTTAGGTTTCGAGCGCTACGGTCAATTTTTTGCTACACGAGGGCTAATGAGACCGGGACCTACTGTTTAAAGCCGATTCTGAATAGATACAAACACCCATGCCAACAGTGGGACTCGAACCCATAGGTTCTGAACCGAATACCAGTGCCCTAGCCATTCGGCCGTCACCAGTAACGCCGTTAAGAAATACAGCCATCCAATCCAGTGTAAAATGTAACACGAATAAACACTGTTACAATTATATTTGCCGACATGTATTGCATGGTTTATGAGTAGCATAAAATATGGATTTGAAACAGATACGACGATCAGATATGTGCGTTGAATATTCTCAGCATATCAAGTGCATGAAATTTACAAAACTGAGACGATGCAATTCAATACATATAAATATGTTTTGATACATGATTTGTTTGCAACTATATAATTTGAAACAGGAAAAGATTTCACAATATTTGCATTTATAAATATTTATTTCACACTGCTAATACCACTACGTTCTAAGAACAAATCCAGCAACGCAGTTTGGAAGGTCGTTGTCCCCTTAAAGTTCTGAATCTGTAATGGGGAGACAAATCCTGTAAAGAAGAAATTTCGGACGCTATTTTTAACAAAAACGAACTTTAGAGGGCGACAATAAATAAAGGATTAAAAAACTCATCTTTAGATTTTAAGTGTTAGTAACGTATGCTTTAATTTATTAGTACTAAAAGTGGCTTTACAATTGCTACATTTTATATTACTGTAGATGGACTTTATATTCTGTGGATAGATTTAATATAAATTCTCGACGATTATGACTTGCTGAGGAGCCTATAACAAGGGAAAAACCTAGGCCGAATGATACTAGGTATGATGGTGGTGTATACAGGGTTGACACCTATATCCGTTATACCCCCCCTTGACTTCTTAACGGTGATAGTTTAGGCCATGAAGTTGGTGTCTAGGTATAGTTAAAAGGCTATGCGCTACTCGATGAGACAACTTACAACGCCATCTATCGGCATTTTCAATTAGCATTTTTATCTCTAAAACGGTACGAGATACGGGAAAAAAGTCAATTACAAAGTTGTTCAGAATCATCGATTTAGTAAGAAAAGATACCTTGGAAACATTAATACTTAAATCGGAATGTAGGCAATAAACATTTGTTTGGTCATGATTTCGAAAATTGTCATCTCATAAAGAGTGGAAGAAAAGAAATGAGACACTTCCCTATATTCAGGATCATTTATTTATGTTGCTAGAAATGCTTTCCATTAGCCACTATTCATCTTTGCACTCTGGACTGGATTTTTCGTTGCACATTGTGCAACATCCACTCTTTATGCCATGACAATTTTCGAAATCGTGACCGAACAAATGTTCATTTTCTACATTCTGTTTTAAGTATTAATGTGCGCAAGGTGTCTTTTCTTACTATACCGAGGATGTTGAACAACTTTGTAATTGACTTTTTTCCCTTATCTCGTACCGTTTTTGAGATAAAAACGCTAATTCCAAAATTTGCCGGTAGATGGCGTTGTAAGTTGTCTCAACGATTAGCCCATAACCTATTTAACTATACCTAAACATCAGATTTATAGCGTAAGCTGTCACCGTTTAAAAGTTAAGGGGGGGGGGGAAACGGATATACGTGGGAACCCTGTATATTTGAAGTTATAGGACATTTTGATTCAGAGAGACAGTTCAAGAGATATTTTCATCAAGCATTAAAATCTCCGAAGAAGAAAGTGTTTTTATTTTTCACCCTGTAAAGGTTTTGAAGACATTCCCATTTACAAACGCAGTACAAAAATGGACAATTAGAGCTATAGTATTAGCTCAAGAGTTAGGGTAGTTGTTTGATAAGACCGTGGAATATTAAAGAAAATTACACTTTTTTTTTCCTGTGAAAAAGTTTTTCTCAAATTTGTTACGCATTTCACCAAACGATTTTTAAGGTTTTACATCCCCTCCTTAAAGTAAGGTTTTCTCATCTCTACAAAATAAGCTTTCGTTTCCCAAATCACTTCGGAATTCGATGCGAATTTCTGTCCTGTAAAAAAAAATTTCAGATTTAGGAACAAGGGTTCTAAGGTCCTAGTAGTCCGAGGGCGTCAAATCTGGAGAATTCGAACTGTTGGGGAAACATTCCGTAGCGTTATTCTAACAGTTCTGCCTTCGTAATCGCAGATGAATGAGCCGGAGTATGATCGTGATGGAAAAGAATGTTTTTCTCCCTAAAAGTGGTTTCATCAGTAAAATATCACTATTTTACTGATTCAGGAAATATTCTTAGTACTCTCCGGGTTATGCATCTTTAAATGGTCTTCCGGTTTCATGCATCATTAAATATTTTTGGTAAATGGCCCTTTTCCAAGTACTCAATAAAGATTATACTACAGGTGTTCTAAAATACACTAGCCACAACCTATCCTGCTGATGGAACGATTTCCGCTTTCTTCGGTAAAGGCTCACCCGCTTCAACCCACTGTTTTGACTGTTCTTTCATTTCTGGCAGGTAGCAATGTACCCATGTTTCATCAACTGTTACGAAAGGACGTAAAACCTCATCTGGATTTATTTGAAACAGCTCCAGATTTAGCTTCGAAGTGTTCACTCGTTCACGTTTTTGATCGATTGTTAGCAAACGTGGCATCTGTCTTGACGACAGCTTTCTGATACCCAAGTATTCTTGCAAAATACTACGTGCCTGCTATAAGGATATGCTAACAGCCTCAGAAATACCATGCACTGTTAATCTTCTGTCCTTCATTACCAAATTATGGATTTATTTCGATATTTTCTGGCACGTGAACATTAGCCAGAACGTTCGGCGTCACTTGCGTCGACAAACCACTGCTATGTCATTATAAGCGTAGGTGAGACTTTAGAAAGCTTGGATTTGACGTCTAACGAACATAAAATTGATTAGTTACATATTTTATGATGGGGTGCATGTGGCTCAGTTTTCAAAGACTGCGAGCCAGTAACCTACAAGTTGCTGGTTCGATGCCCGTCGCTGACAAATCCCCGGAAGTGTACCCTAATTGAGATTGGTGCACGGGAAATATCTGTCGTAGCTGCAATGTCGTCCAAGTTCCCAAAATACCTCTGGAGGCACGGGGTCAAGAGCTTGTTATTTCGTCACTTGACTCGATTCAAAATTACGGGACCGGCTCTTAAGGGGCGATGCTGGTCCACCTATATGGTGCTCCCATAATAAATAGGCCAGTAAAACCGTGATGATAACAACGAACGTTTAAAGGGACAAGGCCTCCGCATTGAAAAACAATATTTTATGATTGATCGCGATCACGTTCCTATACTGATAAAATTAAGGTCATGCGAGATCTTTTCATGTTCTTTGAAAATAGTAAATGTGTATCCCAGAGATACACATAGTATCTTACTGTAGTATCTTACCAGTAGTATCTTACTGTGTGGTAGAAAGTGTTGCCAGTGACAGAATGCTTTATGAGGAATATAAACCAATGAACTCGAATTCTGATGTTAAGGATTGAAATTTTTTGAGTTAATCTAATAGTAATTACAGTGTTATAAATAAAAGTTAAACAAACGTATACAACCAACAAACGAATTCTAAAACTCTCTGAATAGCATGGTTCTATCCGCCCAGGCCAGTAAATTGAGTTTTTCTGAACTTGTATCTTTGGTTCTTTTTTGCCCGCGTATGAAACTGGATCTCTCCCCCGCAATATCTGCACAGCCATTAGACCATCCACTTTCCGGGGGACCTCATGAGTCCAGGATAATTTATCTTCCGCGAATGCTATCTCCCTAAAATGCATTACTCCCACACAATGGCCAGGACACATGTGGGTGAAAGAACATATGTTTTGAAGGATTGCGATTCTCATTACCTCAAAATACCAAGATTAACATAATTCTCAGGAACAAATTTTAGAAACATAATGTTTATGAAAGTTTTCAATGAAAACTGCCCTCAACAGGCTGAAAATAGGAGTTCTGATAAGACTATTAAATACATTTATATATAGCTTCTTAGTAACTTATCCTCGTATATGACCTTAATAGCTGAAAACCCGCACTTCGCTACGGAGCACATTCAAATTAAATACAACGGTCAATGTATGCAATTAATGTGAAATATATATATATATATATATATATATATATATATATATATATATATATATATATATATATATATATATATATATATATATATATATATATATATATATATTTATTTATTTATTTATTTATTTATTTATTTATTAATAATAAATACGACGATCAATGTATACAATTCATGTAAAAAAACAAAAAATATATATTTATAAAAAAATCATCGTAAGGGATATTTTTATAGACAAAATAATGTAGAAGGAAATATTCAAATTAAATGTAATAGGACATACCAAAGAATATAGTACAGTTAATATAGTACAGTTTGAGGAACATAATATCTTTTATTGTATTTTAATATTTTTGGGATAATGTCCAATCGTCTACCGCATTAGCAAGAAAAAAAATATTTTTTGTCTATTTAGTTGTTATGCACGTGACGATAAATTTATTTAAAGTACCAGAAAAGGAAATAACGTGATCAGCATTTAATAAATTAAATTCTAAAAATTAATTTTTAAAAATTCACCAAAAATTAGAAAATAGAGGAAAATATTCGAAAAAGATCTCATTTTAATGGAATTTTTATATGATCTTTCTCGTGATATAAATTTTATAACACTGAAATTATTATTTTAAATGCAAACTTAAAAAAAGTTACTAAATCAGCTTAAAAATTTAATTTAAAAAATTCTAAGAAGATTTTTTCAAAAATCTTTCTTAGTGCACCCCTACACTGTTAGAAGAATCCCCATGCAAAATTTGAGCTCTTTAGGTCCAGTGGTGTGGTCTTTGCATTGTATATCAGTTAGTCAATCAGTCAGTCAGTGAGTCAGTCAGTTATGGAACTGTTTTATATATATATAGATAATACCCTAAACAGACGTATACAAATATAATTAAGTACATGCATATTTGTATAAAATAATCTGTAAATATTTCAGAGATCTTATGTAACATATAAATCATAATCAATATTTAACATATGGAGACACGTGTGTGTATATATACAAATGCATATACACATAAGTACACAAAATATGACCATAAACTACTTTTTATGTGGCTTTATGCATTTCTGATAAATCAACAATATTCGGGAAAAAAAATCCCATTACTATATATACATTATTTATCTAACCACATAATTCTGCTAATAGTTGTTTCCCTAAACATAACATTCGGTCTATTTTGAAATCTAGTGATAGTGTTTCCAGCAATCTGCAACCACGTGACCGATTTTGATAAGAAATTGGTCTGTTGCCATGAGAACTACGTCTGCATAGTTTTTTTTTTACCCATTTACCTTTTTCGCTGTCTACTTATAACCCATACTACTATGTTTCCAAACGGACTCTCACAGGACGTTGTTAGTCTAACAACCGAAATTAAGCTCACTGAAATTGCTCTTCGTGCATTCTGAATATATATGAAGTTATATTTACTTTGTTTGTATTAACGAAAACAAAACGAGCAATTGCAATAAATGTTTTTAATCAATAAATGTTTTTCCCGTAAATGTTTGAACGTTTTCCAGTAATAATTTTTATTTTTTGTAATTTCGAAGACAAGTGATTTTTTTAACATATTATAAAAATTATTGAATTTTCAAGATATTTGCTTGAAAAAGAATTTCCTTCGTTTTGTGGTAAGTTTACAGCGTTATGTACGAATTAAAAAATGAAAAACGAGATAAAAGTGAAAACTATTCTAGAATGCATTATAGTCATATGAATAAAGGCCAGTCCAGTTAAAACTATTGATCAGGCGCTTGTTTTAACTTCCTCCAAAGTTAATTCCATTTCATTTTTCGTTTTTCCTCATTTGATAGCATTTTCCGGGAAATATAATAACAGAAATATTAAGTATAAAGAATATACCATCAAAAATCGGAGTTTAAAACTAAAACAAAACATTTTGGAATTACTTCGGAAGATTTACAAGATATGATTTAAATTTATTTTTAAATCTGTTTGAAGAGAGTGTAATTAGTACGATAATTTATCAAATTAAACTATAACATTAACTAACAGCAGTAAGCCAGACATAAATTATTAGTCCATATAAAAATACTCAACAATCCTCTCAAGTTTAATTATAAACGGCCTACATTTAATAATAAATTTTGAATCTAACATGACATTTTAAAATGCATTTGACATACAAATATATAGAGAGAGACATGCATACATACATACACACACACACACACACACACACATATATATATATATATATATATATATATGTCGGACTTGACTTCTACTTCCATACTATTTAATATAAATCCGAACCTCTTTTGAATCATCATGCAATCGGTGAACCGGTGGTGACGCTTATCCTCTAAATATTTCCATCAAACCGTGTTATGTTGATACCAAGCCATAAAATAGTCCAACTTTTTTTTTCATTACGGAGTATTTCTGGTTGGTTATCTTGGTGAAAAAAAGCTAATGCTCTAGGCCAATGCTTTTAGGAAACGGTTTTTCTGTCGTCTGCCACATTTGGTCATAAACCATAGGCTATGATATAGTTCAAACGGAGTGTTTCTAAAAATTGGCAACTGATCGTTATCTGCCCAGTTGACAGCAAATTTCGTTCTGTCTCTCAGAAAGCTGGTAATTGAATGGAACTGCCATAAATATGCTATTAAGAAAAAAAAATGTCACCTGTGTATTCACGAGTTAGTTAACGGTGCATTTGGACTGGTACGCTATCATTTTGTACATACTTTTTTTTTGTAATTTAATAAAATGACGGATTTTGTTAAAGCCCACATATTATTATACTAATACATAGAATATTACTAATATTACCTCTATTTAAATAAAAGAAATTAAGTAAAGGAAATACTTTGCAGTATCATTAATTTATAAAAATTACCTAACATTTGACACTGACTCCTTTTGTATGCTACTTCTTCGACAGTCAAAAGTATGCCAGAGATTTCTTAAGAGAGAAATCCCCAGTTTATTAAGAGCAGAATACCCTGAAGCTGGATTCTTATAATTTAGCAGATGTCAGTTCAAAAAAGAAAAATTAATAAATGAAATGTCGTATGCCTTCCTAAAACAGTTGTTTATTAGAAAGTGGATATGGTAGAGGTCATGTAGACACAAAAGGATAAAATTCTGATTACAACCCGTGCTATGTCTGCGAAATCGAAATCTAGTTTTCAAAGTTAGAAACTCCAAAATTAGCAATATTGAAATTCAGTTCAGTAGAAATAGAAAGAAGCACTTCAAATGAGGGATTGATATGGAATATGAGATTTGGTTTCATTGCAACACTGCTAGTTAGAAAGGTAAATTCAGGATAGTGACTAAACATTATAGATCATGTATGATACTAGGAAGTTCTCAATGACTTTCACTGATTATCTCTGTCTATTTATCGAGCTAAATGTCTGGCGATATCTCTAGTTATATCTCTAGAGATATCTCTAGCTATATCTATAGCTTGTCATGCACTAGTACGCATCAGTGGAAAACAGGAAATATAATCTCAACTACTTTGCGTATCACTATAAACCAGCATAAATCAGTAAAGATATACCGATATAAATAATCACAGGTCTACAAAAATTTTTTTTCTTTGTGCCTAGTATTTTAGAACTGATTTTAGCTATATTTGGGGCGCTGAATCTAAATATAAAATCGGTTTTTATCTATCAGGTCTACTTTTTTAGATACAATGAAATCTCGTTTATCCGGGCTAACTGGGACCATAGGCAATCCGAACAATCGAAAATCCTGATAATCCGGGTAATATGGGTAATAAGCAATAAAAAATCCTTAACGAAGAAGACTTATGTTGTTTTGTAACAAAATTACATAGTATTTATTGTTTAGAAGACATTAAAAAATATAAAAATAACTTTTCACATAATTTCTTAACAAAGAATTGGTAAGTATAGTAAAGCTTTCTTAAACTCAACAAAAATTCTTTTATTGCCATAATTCATTGCACAATCTATGCAGGAACTGTACATTGAATCAAACTAAAAAGCGAATATTTAGCATACTTGGAGTTACGTTCTTGCTATCATACTTAAAAATTATCATCTAATGTGAACGTCAAATCAAAAAAAGTCTACAAATCTGATCTGGATCAACGAGAGCCGGATAAACGAGGTTTTACTGTACATCCACTTATTCATCAATTTTTTTTCTATTCAATACATTCAAGTAGGGGTGATTTATCCTCTTGGGAAACTTGGCTCCTGGGAAAATTGGGTCATCCTGAATATTTCCCATATGATTGGCGCCTATTTATTGACAGCTCAAAGTGAAGTTTGAAATGTGTCCTTCTACACAATGAGAACAAATATGGTTAAATACCATTTGCTCACTCAACAAAAATGAAAGAAGAATATGACACTATAGGTTTGGTCTTGGAGAAGATAAAGTATCATGAACATCAATGGGTGATTTGTGTGGACTTAAAAATGGTAAACTTTCTCCTTGGACAGCAAGTGGCTACACCAAATATCCTTTCATTGTGTGCCTCTGGGATAGCAGAGACAAAACACACCACTTGGTTAGAAAGAGTGGCCTAAGAGAGAAAACATGGACGTTGGGGAAAAGAATGTCCCTTTAGTTGGACGAAAGAAAATCATCTTTCCTCCACTGCATATCAAGCTGGGCCTAATGAAGCAGTTTGTAAAGGCTTTTGATAAGAACAGATCATGCTTTGCATATAAAAAGTAAAAAATGCGTAAGTTGAGCACGGAAAAAATTAAAACAGGAATATTTGACGGCTCACAAATAAGACAACTCATTAAGGATCCTGCCTTCGTAAATTCTATGAATGAGGCTGAACGAAAAGCCTGGACTTCATTTGTTGCAGTTGTCGGAAATTTTCTGGGCAAATGCATAGCTGAAAACTATGTTGCACTGGTAAACAAGATGCTAAACAGTTTCAGATCCCCTTGGGTGTAACATGAGCATCGAGGTGCATAATTTACACAGCCACTTAGACCATTTTCCTGAAAATTTAGGAGACACCAGTGAGTAACAAGGTGAAATATTTCACCAGGATATTAAAATTATGGAGGACCGCTACTAAGAACGATGGGATACACACATGATAGCAGATTACTGCTGGAGTTTAAAAAGGGACTGTTCCAAATACATTCAAGAATGTCACGGGAAAATAGTTTCCGAAGTGTTTAGTGACTAGTTGGTTTCCTCGATGACTTTTTTCTCTTTCTTGCTCTTTGTAATTAGATAAGTACTACTGAAATATTCTCTATGATTTTTATGTTCCTTTAACATTTAAAAAATATAATAATAACAAATTCCGTGTTTAGTTTTTTAATTTGGTCCACAGATTTAATTTAAAATAGTGTAACGTGTATTTCACTAAAATGTTATATCTTAGAAATTTGAGCTCCTAGGCAAAAACTAATGCCATATTTAAATTCAGGACATCAAATTCATATGAAATCAGCTCCAAATACCCAGGCACCAAAACCATTGTTGCCCTGTGGTCTTTCCTAGAAAAGGTCTTTCCTAGAAGATTATAATCTTCTAGGAAAAACCTTTTTTCAATCGATACTTTGAAACCACTTTGTAATCAGCTTTTTCCAAATAAATAGCTTTTTTATTATTCTAAATACCACATATTTAAACAATAAGTCCATCTCTTTATCTCAAAAATACATTCTAACCCATTTGCTTCGTAGCATAAAATGAAATATATTCCTCACACACGCGCGCACACGGTCCACTTAAACTATTCCATCCATTTTTCTTTTCTTTCGAAGCCACTTTGTATTCTTCTCGACTAACAAAAACCCACAACGATGTTATTTATAACAATTTTCCCCACATGATGATCCCGTAAGATGCATTGGAGCGCTAATGGCGTATCATCCTGTTAGAGTCTGAAAGGTAATCTCATGTATCATCTGTTGAACGCAGTATTTCCCCAACCTGCTAGTTTTTTTAATGCAGAAATGATATATACTAGGAATGTATTACTATACTCTAGCATTAAGCAATTAATTTATCATTATCTGAAATTTAAAAAAAAGACTCGCACGTTTTATTCCATTTATATATACACTATTACTCCATTAGCATGAGAATTTCAAATGAGTCTATGCAAAAGGAGTTCAGAAATTTTGTGACGTACCTCTATGAATATTTTTAATATGAATTTACTGTCCAGTATAGTACATATTTACGTTTACTATATCCTGTGAATAAAATTCTCCGACACCTTAATCATTAAAGAAAACAAACAAAAAAACAATGAGGGACATTGTTGCAGTCAGAAAAAAATTTCATAGGAGGGGTCAACATATTCGTTTTTGTTTAATATAATATGGTAGTACAGAAAGCACCCAAATTTCCCAAGCAGAGGAAGGGTCATTACTTACAAACCTCTTGGTACGTGTCTGATACTAGAAAAATATTTTAAAGTTATTTTACTAGGTAAACTTAACATTAGTTTTTTATGGCATTTTACTTTATAAAAAATTACTAGATAAGTGAAACATTGCTTTTACTAGATTTGCTACATTTGCTACTTTTTATTTGATAAATTAAACGGTACTTTTAAAATCATTATATTAGATAAATTAAACATTACTTTTTATGACATTTTCGTCGCTAAATTAAGCCTTAGTAGATAAATTAAACAGAGCTTTTATGAGATTTACTACTTTTACCCCTTTTTTACTTCTTAAATTAAACGTTACTCTTTTACGCTATTCAAATAGATAAATTAAACATTACTTTCATGTCATTTTTATTCGGTAAATTAAACATTGCTTTTACTTCATATACCTATTTTGATACTTAAAAAATTACACGTTACTCTTTATATCAATAATACAGTTATCAGCATGCCACTTCGAAATAGTATTGAATCCAAAAACAAAGAAATTGTTCATGATTTTTGGTTAAATTTTTAAAATTAAGCCATTGTTTACAGAAGAATATGTTTGTTATTGTAGCAAATATAACGAAATATTTGAGAATGATAATAAAGCAGAAAATAAGAATGCGTATTTCACTTGGAATCCAGATGTTTGTGAAAATATGGAAACATTTTTCTCTTTAGTCTGATATCTTATAACGGATAAGCATTGATACTGATTTATATTACTGAAAACCAAGGGATTTCATTATTATATGTGAAATACATTTACATTACATTCACAGTTGTTAAATTCCCGAATGCGCATATCTAATAATCGCATAGAATGAATTCATAATTCAAATGAAAAATTTCAATTAAATCTTTGGACCAAAGATGTCATAACAGCAGGGTGAATTTTGAAATTTTTCTATAATATTTATTCACACGACAAAATAAAGCACATATGTTTTTAAAATTTGTTAAAATCATCGCTTTGAATGAAATTTCCGCAAATTATCCATGCGCTTACTTACAAACATATAAATATTAATCAAATTCCGTAATGCTACTTGCATGCAATGGCCACATCACAAATACACACATGTGTGTGTTTGTGTGTGTGTGTGTGTGTGTGTGTGTGTAAGTGTATAAATTTTATACATACATAAATGCTAATACATGTACGCATTATACATGAATTTAAACATTTAAAGTGCATATGAGAATTTGATTTGGGAAACAATATATATATATATATATATATATATATATAACACAGTGAAATTTCACCCCTCTAAGCGGCCAGATTTTTTTCAGAACCAATTCAGGACCCCATAAAGCGAATAATATGTAAGAAACCTCTTTTTGACGGCCACTTTAGTTCAAAACGATGACTTACCGCCATGCAGAAGTTTATATATACAGAGGCTGTTCGCACATTTTTTAGACGATTTTGGTAAGCGGTAATAAAAAATCGTTTGCTGCAAAAGAAATAATTGCAATTCTACTATGCTTTTAAAAGTCAAAATTTCGTCTGCGGCTTGAAAGTTTTGTTTTTATTCAAAATGGCGTTTTTTTAAAAAAGCAGTGGTTCGAAGGCTACATTTATGCTCTTTCCGAACAGAAATATGCATACTCCGTTATCCAAAAACGATGTGAGAGTCATGGATTTGTGATATCTAAAGCGTCGATAGGTAATATCGTCAACAAGAAAGGAAAAAAACGTCAAATTGGAGCCTCAAATGGGACAAAAATTCCAAACAAGTATCCAAGGAAAAAACGGACATCTTCGACTATTGCAAAGGTACGTTTTTTAATGTTAAAAGAAAATCCCCCTAGTCAAAGGACAGTTGCAAAATCATTAAAATGCTCGGTGTCCACTGTAAACAAAATGATAAACGTTGATTTAAATCTTAAGAAAGCGAAAAAACTCAATGTGCATCGTTTTCTTCCAAATCATATGGCTGAACGCAGGACACGCTGCAGAATTCTATATGAGAAACACTTATCCAAAGAAAAATGGAAAACAATTGTCAAAATAGATGAATCATGGGTGTATTTAAATGATTGCAGCAAAAAAAGAGCCATTTATTATCATAAAATGGGAGACAAAATTTAAGTACATGGTTCAAAGAATCGAAAGAAAGTTTTTCTAAGGGATTCATGATTGTTGCTGGTTTTTCTTATAATGGCAAGTTAAAAATAAAGAGAGTGGGAAAAAATGTCAAGATTAACTCCAAATACTATCAGGAACATATTTTATCGCCAATTTTTCTGAATGAAATACCATAGCTTTACCCACAGTGCCACCAATCAAAATGTCGCCCGGCCGTGCGCCACAGTAATTTAGAATCAGGTACCGCAACATCTCAAACCTCGGACACACAGATCACACCACAATGTTTATCTAAATACATCTTTTATTAATAAGAAGTACGGAAATACAGCTTCTCGGGGCAATTGAAGATGACAAAAAGCACTACATCTACATGTGCGAGCTCTTTTATAGACGATCTCGTCATGTGATCTTTGTAGTGGTGTCTAATTGGTTAATGTTTAAAAGTGACGTGATAAAGCTCAGTAGTGTTTAATTTAGGTACCCACGCTACATAGATTGGAAAAAGGAAGGCATGTTCAGGTTTTTTCACCCAAGGGAATTTAGAACTTAGAATCGAAAATGAAATTAGCCCGAACGCACAAAGAAATTTAGAATAACTAGAATTTAAAAGTGTTATGGGACTTTTAATGTTATATATATATACACATATATGTGTGTGTGTGTTGCTGAATATTAACCAAGATAACGTTGCTTAGTACCGTACATACTGAAATTTCGAAGGTAGGGCAATGACAACTACTTTTATTTATTTACTCATACAGTTCTTGAATCCAGCATGGTATTTAACACAAATAAACAAGTGTTACACGCAGAAACGGGAAGAATGATCAACTTACATATTAAACTTGTACATTAAATATTGTGACAAGATCTTAAAACTATGAAAATGTGTGTACATGTAAAACCCTGTTAAAAATTAATTATTTACGTGGAATAATAGAGAAGTACTAAACTTTATTACCTTCATTGAACACCGATGTTAAAAAAATGCAATCTACATTTTCCTGAGTGAAGAGTCCATGACATGATAAAACAATGAGAGCGCTGAATAAAACCCACACATCTACGGAATCGTTGTCACGGGCTTTCAGACAAGGAATGCTCATTTCGCGAGCGATATGCTTTATCTAGCGGTTGTTCCCTGGATGTCAGACTTGAGTGCTGACTGGGAGTGCGCTTCCCATTTCAAATGGCGTAAATGATGGTGCAGAGTACGTAATTTTGACAGCAAATTGTTCGAAACAATCGCCGAAATTCCTTGAAGCGTAACGTTTAGCAGCCTGACCCGTTAGTGATAGAGCTCGGTTGAGAAATTAGATATTGTTCAAAATTGTTTGAGAGAACCATCCCGTAAATTCGCCAAAATGAGTTAATCTGATACAGTGTAGTAAATAGACGTATAGCTAATGTATTCACCGTATTTCAAAACCAATTCTAGAAATTTAGAATAATAATTAGTACTCCTATATAAAGTGGATCTTTTTCAGAATATTTAAGCAAACAATAAAGTAAGAACAGATAACATATAACCCTGACGGGAATAGTAAAATTCTATAAGATATCGAACCCGAATTTGGGGATTTATTGAATGTCAAGCTAATTTCGATATTTTATCGAAATAAAGATTATGTTTATAAACTTTGATTATATGCTACAACAAACACATGTTATTTCTGTTTCAAGAACTGTAATTAATTAATCCACAATAATGTTATATTAAACTTCTCCAAGCCCAGCAAAGATATTTTTATGCAATTTTACACTGATTTTAAGAACCCCAACATTTGTTTTCCTTTAAAAAAATTGAGCTTTAATTACCTTTCTTAAAGTAAAACAGTTTTGTCGTTAAAAAATTTCATTGTACATCCCACGGATATTTTAATAAAATTCCAAATTAACTCATATTTCGTGTAAAATTTATCAACATAAACGACAATGAAATGTGCTTGAAAATAGCTGTGATTTAAATTGGCTAACTTTTATTATTTTATCCCTTTTGGTGGAGATTTTGGCAACCTTTGAATTTCATTTTTCTTCAATGTATCATTAATAAATGGTCATCTTTTCATCACGTATTCTCAAAAAATTAGTGCTAGAAAGTCTGTAGTGGGATACGTTAAATTACTAGAGCTGAGCCACGATGTTTTTGTTTTGTAGTTTATGCGCATTTTTTTCCATGTTTTTATTAGCTCGATTTCTTTTTTGTGTGTCTGTCTAGTACAAATCTTGCAATCGATTTTTAACTAACTTCCCGACTAGCTAGACATTTGAAACATTTAGAATAGCTCAGAACACGATAACAATACATTCTTTTGATACTTTTATCCATCTTTAAGCAGATTTGAATTCTTTTTCAGTTAATTTTGTTTTGAAGACTGGTGCAGCCATTTATCGGCCGGGACGGGAACGAAAAGTTAAACGCAAGTTAACTTCCAATTAACTTCATTTTCTTTCACGTTGATGGGATAATTCATAAAAGAATTTTAAAAAAGTATTTATTAATACATAGAATTGTCAAGTTTATATGATTCAACAGAAAATTTAAAAACATGGCATATAAAAAGTTCTTTTTATCTTGTAATTAATTATTCTTTTCTACAATGTGTGTTTATATAAAACAACAACATATATAAATTATATGTAATATTAATAAACAATTTTATTTTATGTCAAATAATTAAAAATTTAAAATAAGTATGTTTAAATTTTGTTTTATCTGCTCAGCCAATTACCATATTAACGGAACTGATTCACTTTTCATCATAGCGAAAGTTTAAATTTTGTCATCAGGATTTATTAAAGATTCAATAGTAAAATTCATAACTAATATCTATGATGCCCATTATAAAGGACTTCAGTCAAAAACGGTGATTTTTAGATACTTGTTAGCATTGATAAAAAAACAAAGTTCTTTTGACTGGTATTAAAATTTGGTTATGAAACAAGAAATGTAATGTTGTATACAAAATTTATAGACCTAAGACTTTTATATCAGTCAATTTTTTTTTATCAATACTAACAAGTATTTAAAATCACTGTTTTTGACTTAAGGTCTTGTAATGATTATAAGAGCTATTTGTAATGTACATCACAATTTTAGCACGAAAATTATTTGCACTTGTACATCACAATTGTTAGCACGAAAATTATTGGCACTTGGACATCACAATTCTTAGCAAAAAACCAAGAAATATCGGCCAATTCCGCATTTTTACAAATCCGTCCAACACATGCATAGGAACTGGGCCTACATAATCTCTATTCACTTCTTTTCAAAACCCTTCGTAGACCAGTTGTATCTCCCTTGTGCCACTCGCGCAACCACGTGCTTCAGAAAACCCTCTCTAAAAGAACACCGACGGACACTCTCGCAGAAAAAATTCCAAGAATGACTTCACATAACGTTCTTCAGCCGGAAACTCAAAAAATTTTCACACCTTTCCTGTTGCCAACGTTTTTTTTAAACTTTGTAAGAAGTTCTGGAGAATGTCTGATTGGGCGAGCAGGAGCGAAATAAAACCAGTTCCGTCTAGTTTCAAATCGGATGCTTCGGAACCAGTTTTAAGTTGATGTTTTCATAACAGCTCTTTATACCGGGCATCATAGATATAATGGCCAGTTTAAAAAAAAGTGTCATTTTTTTTAAGGAAGGCTCATCCAGAACTTTTGTTTTAAATTAATAAATCCTTAAAATGTTTAGCTAACCTGAACGACGTCTTGCAGTACGAAATTTCACCGTGACATGGGTCATATAAAATTTATTTATTATTGTCTAAAACGTAACAGCCGTATAATACAAGGAATATTGAGCGAATTCTTTTAAACATGGCAAATCGTGTACCATGCCATTTTGAAAGGATGTACAACAGAGTACGGATAGGCAATAAATCACGTAAATCAAGCACGGTACGGATCATAGAAACATCTTGTTTTCGTTGCTTGATTTCAAAAGATGTGTAGTATGCTGAAAGCCACGAAAATAAAAAAAAATGACGCTTGAAAATTATGTATCCTGTATTTTCGTTAAACGAATTAATGAGGTCTTTAAAATCTTTAAAAAAATATCCCTACAAAGGTTAAGCAACCAAAATTTCGCAAAATAATTGACGCAGACTTTATTGAATAACCTATATTAATAGCTTGTATTTCATTTTACATTAAAATGTGATTAGGCTGATAATTTCTGCATCCTTTTTACTAACCTGCATATAAAAATATGACTTATGGAGATGAAATTATTTCTTTTGAAACTGGGAAACTCGCGAGCATTTTTATCTTAATTACGTCTGCTTCTCATGCACCAACTTTCAGGGAAAAAAAATGGCTGTCATCAAGCCTCGAGATATACACATTTGCCCAGCCTAATCTCCAGAAGCATGACAGTTCCCATTACTTCCAGCGTAAGAAAGTTTAATCTCTTCTTTGTTTAATATTTGATATATTTAACAGCCTTTTTTATTTCACTTCATTTTTTCTTGTTTGCATTTTTCGCATCATGATCATCAATTTTCATCTTGGTGAAAATTTGGTGTAGGATAAACTTAGCCATTGGCTTCAAAATTTACTTTGAGCAATTCAGAAAAAAATACCAGATTCGTAGTTTTTGTTGAGTGAACAATACACAGCAATTAATGTCAAATTTAATGTTCCTGACGTATCGTTTGTTAATGACTTTTTTGTGATTGCGTAAGCACTTGTCCTGAAACATTCGCATAGAACAGCGAAAATTGTTAACTGCTTTTTATCTGGGAGCGTCGTACCTTCCCCCATCCAATGACCTCATGGAATGACTGTTCGGTCTACGGATATAATGTGCTCATATCCGGCCGAGATACGAAAACATTTAATGGCGTTTATTGGGATTCGAACTGAGTACCCTCAGTCCGATGCCCAATGCGGCTACCTGGGGCCCTCTCTTAATAGCATATAAAATTTTCCTTATTTTCAGCGACCTTACTTGGTTATGTTATATTGCGACGTTGGTTGAAAATATTTCTAAAAACGTAAATATGATACACTGAGGTTTTTATTGAAATAACATACGCGTGGTATTCTTGTCTATGGAAGTCTTATTATCAGATGTCTTCAATTGACAAAATTGTCCTTATCCAGACCATTTCGCAGTAAAAGAAATGGCGTGAGCAGCAATGAACAATACCTTGGAAATCGTTCCTTAGGGTAACGTCAAATCTCAAATATAGTATACGGGGACACCATACATATAGTAGGTTACGATATTCTTCTCTCCAGCCTTATCCCGTATATATTGAGTCTATAAGGGCTCAACTATATAAGGATTCGAGATTGCAGAAACTAACACCAAAATTTTCCAATCATATGAAAGTGAACTTTCTATAATAACAGTAATAAAAATAAAAACTTGTCCGGGAAGGAAAATAATACAATAAAGGAAAATAATACTAAAGGATTCGAGATGACACGAACTAACACCAAAATTTTTCAATCCTCTGATATGAAAGTGAACTTTCTATAATTACAAAAATAATAATAAAAACAAGTTATGGAAAGAAAATAACACATTAAAGGGAAATAATAATAAAGGATTAGAGATAACACGAACTAACATCAAAATTTTCCAGTCCTCTTAATATGAAAGTGAACTTTCTGTAATAACAATATAAATAATAAAAACTTGTTCAGGAATGAAAATAATACAGTAAAGGAAAATAATTCTAAAGGATTCGAGATGACAGGAACTAACACCAAAATTGTCAAATCATATGAAAGTGAACTTTGTATAATAACAATAATAATAAATAACTGGTTGAGAAACGAAATGAATACAGTAAAGGAAAATAATACTAAAGGATTCGAGATGACCAAACTAACATCAAAATTTTCCAATCCTCTAATATGAAAGAGATTTTCCTATTATAACAATAATAAAAATAAAAACTGGTTCAGGAAAGAAAATAATACAGTAAAGGGGAATAATACTAAAGTATTCGAGATGGCAAGAACAAACACCAAAATTTTCCAATCCTCGGATATGAAAGTTAACTTTCCATAATAACAATAATAATAAGAAAAACTGGTTCAGGAACGAAAATAATACAGTAAAGGAAAATAATACTAAAGGATACGAGATGACCGGAACTAACACCAAAATTTTTTAATCCTCTTATATGAAAGGGAATGTTCTATAATAACAATAATAATAATGAAAACTGGTTCTGGAAAGAAAATAATACAGACGTTACATTGTTTAGTTAGGTTCCATGTTTGTCGAAGATATCCGTTGCACATGCATGATTTATGATTAGTATAAATCAAACTAAGCAGACCCTGCGCAACCCCATTTACATGAATACATCCGTCATATTTCATACAGTCCACCTGCGTGTCTCAAGTTCAAAATCTAAAGCATTTATGAAATACTAGGAAATAAAAGACCGTACCCATGATAAGAACCCAAACATTTATGCATTACTTATAAAGTAGTTGAACGAAAGAAAAAGAGCGTGGAAAAAGAGAACTAATGTATACATACGACAGAAGAAGGAAACAATACTAGTTTACCCATTTTTCAAAGAAGCTCGGACTTCAATATAAATGTAAATTTCTTCAAGTTTTTCCCTGCAGCATATTAAATTCTCCGTGGAGACAGGAGGAAAAAAAACACAAATCGAGAAATATTGTGAAGAGTTTTGTAACTAAGGGAGGTTCATGGGTTCTGGAGCAATAACAAAGCGAATTAAAATAGAAAGTTTTTTCTTTCGTGATGACTTTTAAGGAAGTTTTAGGGTTTCTCTGCTGGTCTGTGTCGCCCTTTCTAAAGTATGAAAAGAAAAAAAGCTTAACATTTTGACTCGGTTGCACAAAAGATAAATTTCTTTTTTCTGTGTGCTCAGTGGTCCATTCATGAATCCTACCCCGGCAAATCGTTTTTCTGGTTCTCCTTTTGGTCTTCAAAATCCCATAAATATAAATAACTAGTTGAATATACGCTGAGTACTAGCTGAATACTAGCTGAGTACATTCAAATTAATTACAACGGTCAATGTATGCAATTAATTTGCATGTTTAACATCCATAAAACATACAAATTTGAATTAAATTCTTAAACATTTCCATCTCAATTAGTCTAGTGGTTAATTTTTATCTTTTACCGTATTTTAATATGTTTTTGTCAATTTCTTTCGTTGTCATACACGTGACGATAAATTAATTTAAAGTATCACAAAAAGAAAAGAAACCACGTGATCAGCATTTAATAAATTAAATTCTAAAAATTAATTTTAAAAATTTACCAAAATCAGAAAATGGAGGTAAAGATTGAAAAAAAATTTCATTTTAAAGGACATTTTATGATCTCTCTCTTGATATAAATTTTATAACCCTCAGATTATCATTTTAAATGCAAACTTTAAAAAAGTTACAAAAATAGATTAAAAATGTAATTTAAAAAAATCTTTAAAGAATTTTTCAAAAATTTTTCTTAGTGCACCCCTACACTATAAGAAGAATAGCCATGCAAAATTTCAGCCCTTTATGTCCAGCGATTTAGTCTGTGCTTTTATCTGTCAGACAGTCAGTCAGTCAGTTATGGAAATGTTATATATATATAGATGTGTGATTGGTTATAATAGCTTCTAAAGAAATTCATAACAACTATTGAAATAATTTAAATATTTCCAAAATCGCATTAACACATCAGGAAGTTTCAAAGAGTTAAAACATGTTTATATACTTAAAACAAAAATTTTATTTTTCTTTTAACAGTGATTTTTTAAAACAGTTACAACAGTGATTTAAACGATTATTATGTATCACATATTTTATACTATTACTGATTTATATTCATATATTTTTATAATTTCGCTAAACTGAAAAATGAGGTATTTTAATTTTATAAATATCTTGAATATATTATAATGTATTAATCAATATATTTGAGAGTTTTTTTTTAATCCAGGTCTGTTAAAATGATTGAAATTAAACGCTGCACAGAAAAAAAAGTAAAGCATATCAGTGATCCAAAAGCTTGGAAAAAATATTAATTTTGCTTCCACTTTAAGCAGTGGTTTAAACGCTATTTTTTAAATAATATGTATAAATTATGAAAAGATTTTAATTAAGGTTTCCAATTTTCAATAATATGAAAAATTAAGAATTAAGTTATAAAAGATTTTAAGAAAATTATAGAATAAACTCAAATAGATTTAATAGTTTTTTTTAAATCACTAGTGTGCTATATGATTAAAAGTTAATTATTAAGGTAAAAGAAGTTTAACATTTCGGTGATTCGCAAGGTGAAAAAATAGCACTTTGAGCTGAGGATTTTACAGTTGTTATATGTATATCTTGATGCATTAAGTATTATCATTTTTTAAGGTTTTATATTTTTAATAATCTAAAAATCTTAGAATAGGCTATAAAATATTTCAAACTGAATAATGCAAGACAGTAAAATCCATATTTTTTTAAGATTAAGAAAAAAGATAGAAAATTAGACATTATGAAAAATAAAACCATTCTGTTACTCAAAGGCTTAAAAAAATTCCGTTCAGTAATCAATAAGGTAATATCAATATTAATAGGTTTCTATTTAGGGTTTAAAATGTCAATTATGAGAAAATTATGGGTTTCGAAGTTTTTAAAATATGAAGTAGTATATTGAAATATTTTTCAATTTATATATATATATATATATATAATTATCAGTTTGATCAAATAATGCTAAAATAACCTTATCATAGAAATGAGGGGAACAATACGATCATTTAAATATTTAGTAAATGAATCTCCAATTCCTGCAAGTGTAATATGTACTTTTCTGAATTACAAAGTAGCTGTAAATCCGAAATAAGTTACAATTTTCTAAGTTTTTAAATATTAATAATCTGATATTTGAGGGCCTTTCCGTTAAATAACTGAAACATTTTTGCAAAACTACTTAAACATAATTTGATTACGTTCTGCTCTCTGCACTAAAATACAGCCAATTATTGTTTTGAAAAACATAGGGTTAAAAATATATAATTCTGAAATAATATCGATAATTTTAGGGAACATATTAACAAATAATTATTTTAATATTAAAAACCAATGTCACGACTCTATGTTAAACTATTTGCTAGTAGATACAGGTGGTTATCAAAATAATGGAAACACTAAGAAACATCATGGAAACCTTTAATAATACGGCACAGGATCACCTTTGTCATCTAATACCACCTGATTAACCTTGGGATGGGATTATACAAGTCATGAATAGTGGTTAAGAATATATTATACCATTTTTCAGGGAAAAATCTTGAAAGTTCCTGTAGAGATGCTGTGGTGGATATCGATACCTGGATCTATCCGCTTATACAAGTCACAGTGGTTGGATGATATATAGTCGGGGGGGGGGTTGTACAGGGCAGATAAGATATTTGACTTCTTTTTCATTCTCTTCAAACCAATACTTGATAGATTTAGCTGTATGTGTAGGGGGATTATCATCCTGGAGAAAGTCTTCTCCTGCAAGAAACAGTGTTTTCACCATACGAAGGACTAGTGAGCTGAAATTTCGACATAGTCCTTCCCATACTATCTCCCTTTTAGGGTTTCAATAGGGCCTGAAGAAAACCATGAGATACCATCCCAAATCCTGATAGATCTACCTCCATGATTGACAGTTGAGATGAGACAGCCATAATCTTACGCTTGTGTAGGTGATCTACAGACATCCGCACGTCTTGTTCCAAGGAACAGTGTGAACAATGATTCGTCGGACCAAATGCCGTTTTTCGACATATTACTCGACCAGGATTTGCACTCGTGGCACCATTGTGGGCGATATTTTGTATTGGCATCTATTACAAGTGGCTTGGGAATAGCCACTCTTCCGTAAATGCTTTGTTTGTGAAGTTCCCTTCTACCTCTAATGGTTGATACCGGAACATGCAGATGCAGATTGAGCTCTTCGGTCATTTTCTTTGCAGTTGTTTTCTTTCTTCATGTCGCAATCCGCTTCAATACATCATTCGTCTCTTTCACTCAGCTCTCCCTTTCGTCCACTATTCTGCTTGTCAAAGGATGTTTATCCGTGAATTCTGTATGCTATCATTACTTTCGATACCATAGCTCGAAAAAAAAACCCATTAACTTGGAGATTGGAGTAACAGATACTCCAGTTTAAATGAGCTCCAAAAATGTGCCCTATTCGCAAGGTATGCAAGGTTTGATATTTTACGCTGTTCCGAAAAGCACGAGGCCCTCAGCTTCATTACTGCTATCTGACAGTAGAATAATACATACAATATATTATATAAAAAATACCGGTGGCCAGACTTGTTTTTTAAGGAATACGAAGCACATTCATAAACACCACTAATATTGATAGGTGTTTCCATTATTTTGATAATCACCTGCATATCACAGAATAATTTTATAAACGGATATTAAAAATAGAACAGTAATTTTCAGTCTCCGAATATCATGGTGTATGAAGTTTTTATGTGAAAGTCTTTGTACAGTTGCCAATACATACATTTTAATTAGAGTTAGGAAATTTATATAAATATTTCCTCTATAAGAGCTATAAAAATGATATTACAAAAGACACTTGAAAAAAAAATTAATAATCTGTTCTTAAATATCCCTGGAAGAGTTCAGTTGTACAATTTGGTACAAAACGCAAGACCAGTTGAATCCATTGTTTTGAAAAGGAGTCATCTCCACTTTTCAAAATCTCATCTCAACTTTTCTGCCCCCCCCCTCCCAAGTAAAAAAAACAAATTAACAAATTATATTTTTGCATCAGTATTGATGCCTTATAAACATAATAAATACTAAATTTAGTCTAATTAATAGTGCATGAAGGTGACTTATAGTTTTTGCTTCGAGTTATAATTTTAAAAAATGGAGATGACTCCTTTTTAAAATGACGAATTCAGTTAAAAATAATTCACCTACACCTATAGCATAATCTCAGTTGCAAAAGACCAAGAACTTGACCGATGACATTTTTCAGGTGAACGGAAAATTTAAAATGAATAAATGTGAGGAAGTAACTCACTGTAACATAACAGTCTAAATTTAAAAAAAAAGACTTTATACATGTGAGACTCGATATATATGGTGTAAATAAAAGTGATACAGAGAAGTAGAGAATTATTAAACATATTGAATTCTCATTTATAGAAATTAAAATATTAAATTAAGTGTTACATTTACATTTATTTATATCTGCACTTAATGTTAAGTAATATTCATTTAAATAAAAACTATATATATTCGCTGTCCCATCTCAGTCACGTTTGCAGATTAAAAAATTCTGAAGAAACACAATAACATAGATATCCCATTAATATTTTCGTCATAATGACATTCTTATTCCTTTTGTCATTCAGTCGGGAAATTGTAATTTGTGGGCGGCCGGATTTTTAAATTAAGTTCTTGAATTCCAATATAAATGTAAATGTTTTCTGGTATTGCCTATCTGTCCTAAAGTCTCTTTAGCATTTTAAAAAATTAACAAAAATGCTTCTATATTTAGAATTCTCATTTATTTCTCGCCTGTCTTTTTTTAATAATGAGAAAATAAAATTATGCATTTTTTTAAAAATTAAAATATGCATATTAAATCGCTCTTGGAAAGAAGTCGCTAATTCTTTTATTGTAATGAACAAAGCTGAAAAAGAAGATTTTTTATAGCTGAAAACTAAAAACCAGATCACATAATCAGATCACATAAAACAGATCAGATAATAAATCAGATCACATAAAACAGTTTTATGAATTAGAAACCTGATATATTAAAATACTTAAATTCATTTTAGAATTGCAATAAAGTTTGTTTTTAAACTGCAGTAGAACATATGAATGCAGTAGATCAGTATGAATAGGCTTAAGAAATGAATTTTAAAACCACAGTAATTCTGAAAATGGAATACCGGGTCACATTGACCCGAACGGTACATTGGAAAAGTAAATGAGAATAGAACACCAGGGTTAAGTGATAAATTGTAATTAATTGGAATTATTTTTAATATTATGCCGCCTCATAACTAGCTTCTTACCGCACCTCTTTCTTAATATGTGTTTAAAATTTTCAATATTCCAATATAAATTCATTATATTATTTTGATGGTAAATGGGACTCTGAAGAATATAAAATAATAATATTTCTTAGTTAAATGTTTAATTTTTTTCATAAAAATGTGAGTTGTTTCTCACTTGAAAAACTTCCAATCGAGCAATAGTATCAAATAACACATGAATGCCATCGTTTCTCCATCGTTTTAAGTGATCATTTTAATGTAAAAATAAAATCGTGATTCTGTATAATCGATGCCAAATCTGTATCAGTGCAAAACTGCGATTAAGATATATACCGCATTGAATATTATTTAATTGGCCGAAACAAATAGATTCTTTCATATTGAACCAGTGAAGCAAATAATCATTAGCGACGTTAAAAAAAAGAGTTCTAAAGAGATATTCTTTTTATTCTTAGATATTAAAATGTACAAGAAATTTGAAGAAGCGTGTTTTTATATTAAATTGTTTTTCTATGTGTATCGCTGTATTTTCCGTAACGATAGTTCTTTTAATATTTTTTCGCGAACATGGAAGGGCAGATGTATGCAGTTTCTCTGTCTGAAACATCTTAAAAGGTACTTTGGAATAAGCGATATTTTGATACATTTAGTGCACATTTTAGCTTGTATAAAACAAGTGAACCTTACTCTTCATTGTTGGCAGGGTGATACGTCAAAATACCACATCTTTTATTTTGATGCCAAGTTCGGTTTTGCCAGAAAGCATTCCAAATCTCTCTGACAGGCCAGAACACATGTTTTTGAAAACTTGCAAGAGACCTTTTCTCCCCTTATTTTTAGGATAGCAATCTATCTTATTCACTTTTTAAACAGGGATTTCATTATCTCGATATTTATATTCATAAATTCCCCCCTCCGGCCTCTGAAAATGCATATTAGTTTTGAAGGAAAACTGAATTCATAAAATCCTGCTTCGCATGCATCTCTCGGAGTAAAACATCTGACATTTTACTGCAGTCAATGTTATGGTTTGTTTATAATCATTTCGTAAACATAAAGTCAAATTATCTAGGAGAAAATTCTACTACACTCATGTGCTGAAAGATTTGATGAATGAGTTATTGCATTTCTTGACGGTGATTGCAATGCTTTAGTAGGTGTTTATATACTATATATGTAGTAGACATGCATAAGGGGAACCTTGAAAAGACACTTGCAGCATAGACATTATGTCAAGTGGGTTTTCTGTATCCAGTTTCCTGGGTGGATGGTGCAGGGTAAGGAAATACCAATTTTTACACATTTGAAATTTCTGCTATTTCAGAAGGAAAATTCTTCTTCGATTTAGGTATTATTGTTAGATAGAACGGCGTTTCGAATAATTCAGGATCCACAGTGCAGAAAAACTTTAAAAGAGAAAACCAAAGCTGATGGAAGAGAAATCCAGAGAAATCCAACACATTGAAGCTAATACTAGTGAGGTTTTTGTTGGTTGAACTTGTGTCCTCCTAGTTTTATGTTGCTATTATCTGCTATATCAACTGAGGTACCGCCATAAGCTCATACATAACAGGCAATTCGATTTCAATAGTAATGATCTCTCAAAAAGGAATTAAGAGTCGGATAATAGTCCGAATGGAAAAGGTCCTGGCATTCGGAACCTGTGGCTTTGAGTCACAGTGTTACCATGAATCTCTGTAGCCACTCAGAATCGGCTTTAAAACGTTGGTATATTATTAGTTATATGAGTTTTTGTTCAAGAAAGGATGCTACCTAAAATGTTTGAGATTGAGATTAAAATGTTTGAGATTGAAGAGTGATCAGACGTACTATTAAAGACGTATAATTTTTAATGACCTTCCATCAATGATATTGCTAGCATGAGATCGGTACCTATTTTGTGACCATTTAACAAATGGAAAAATATCCTTAGTTTACCCACAAGGAAAACGTTGTGATGATCTCAATCGGCCGTAGTAGTGAAATATATCAGGGGTTACTATTAAGAGAATTTCACACGCAAACATATATAAGCACTACTGCCAAGAGTAAGTATATATATATATATATATATATATATATATATATATATATATATATATAATGTCGATAGTATTGAGATATACTTATAATTAAAGGCCAAAGAATGCAGATAAAATCACCTTATTTCAAAAATGTCCGGTATGTTGGATCTAAGGGCCACTTGCGAATTGATTCCTATTATGTACGGAAACCTAAAAAACAATGAGATTGTCCATATTAGTGATATGCGAGATAGTGTAATAGCTGCACATTTGATCGACTACATAAAATCCTGCTTTTGTCGTATTGCAATCCAGTATAATCGCTGGTTTACCACGGTTAAATCACGACTAACAATGAATGGAACAGAATTCAAGGGTCAGAAAATCAGACCTGCATTAGAAAGGGTGTAGGTATAAATCGAACCTGTTTAGAACATTCAAACCTTACATGTAAAAACAAATCATTCAAAATTACGAAAATTTTGCACTTTGTACACGGGCGCGCCCGCTGAAGGGTTCAAATGGTGTGGCATTATTATTATAGGATAATTAATATTTGATGAGCGTCATAATTAATATATATATATACACTGCTTGGCAATTGCTAAGGAACAGTCACATTTTTCGGAATACTTTATAATATATATTGATTGAAGAAATGAAACTTCGTACATATTTAGTAGAGATACTGGGCATTATTTATTATGCAAAATGGTACAGATTATGCTATATGGAAAAATAAGAAAACGAAAAACAAAAAAGATGCTCTTTGGAGCATTTCCAAACACCACGAAAAATGGGTCTTCCTGACAGAATGAAACAGTTATGAGTACCTTAGTAAGGTGTGTGCCCTCCTCGGACAATAGTGCACATTTTGCGTCTGCTTTACATGCTGTCTACTAAAGTATTGAGGAGTCCTTTGGGGATATTGTCCCACTCCTCTCTCAAGGCGTTTTACAGTTCTTGCATGCTTCGGGGAGTGTAAGTTCTTTGAGAAACACGTCTGCCAAGAGCATACCAGGCATGCTCTATATGATTCAGGTCAGGAGAGTAAGCAGGCCATGTCATACGTTCAATATTTTCACTTTCTAGTGTGTCCGATACTTCTGCGGTCCTGTGTGGGCGCGCATTGTCGTCCATAAACAGAACATCTGGACTCACCGCACCCCTAAAAAGATGAACATGATCCAGAATAATCCCTCCACAATACTGCTGCGATGTAACGGTACCTCGCTCAAAGATGTGAAGCGGTGTTTTACCGTGGTGCATAATGCCTGCCCACACCATCACGCCTTGACCATACCGATGACGTTCCTAAACATTCTGTGGTGCATAACGTGTTCCCCTCTTTGTCCACACTAACTGGTGGCCAGAATCACTTGTCACGGTGAAACGGGATTTGTCAGAGAACATCACTTTGGACCACTCTTGCTGACCCCAACCAATATGTTCCTTACACCAACGTAATCTTTCTCGACGATGGCGTGATTGAAGTGGGATGCATTGAACAGGATTCCGTGCATACAAACCAACCTGATTTAATCCCCTAGAAATGGTTCTGGCTGATACATTTGTACCGCTAGCGGTTGCAAGGTCTGCAACTATCTGACTAGGAGTGAGATGGCTGTTCCTTTTCACCACTACGGATATATATCTATCCTCTTGAGGTGTGGTGTTCCTTCTACGACCACCGGCATGCTTTCGCATAGTATTTCCACCTTCAGCGGCCTTTTTAAATCGTAATATGACACTTCTTGCCACTCCCATTACTCTGGTCACAGTAGTGACACTTTGTCGTGCTTCGAACCGTCTGACTGCTCGTCCACCATCGTACGCACTCAAATGTTGTCTTGCAGACATTTTATACTTAATTATAGGCACACCACACTGATTTTCACAGAAATAACTTCCAACAACCTACGGCACTATTTTCGTCAAACACCTAACTGCAGGAACTTTCGCATGAATAAAGAGTTTTCGTGCACTGCCTTTTATACAGATAACAGGTTGTGCCCTATTACGTCCTCTGGATTTCATTTTATTGTGATTAGTATGCTGTCGGGAGCGCTAGTTTGAAAAAACCAGTTGTTCCTTAGCAATTGTCAAGCAGTGTACACACACACACACACATATATATATATATATATATATATGTGCATATATATGTACATTTATATATGTATATATATATATATATATATATATATATATCTTTTCTGGTTTGTATACATACATTCATTTACATAAATGCATTTGTACGTATTGTTAGCGCGTCAAAAGTTCATGATGCATTCATTCATTTATAAATTCATTCTAAAGATAAGGAAGAAATTTATGGTAAGAAATTCATTTTATATTTTGAGTATTTCTTTCTTATTTTTTATGGTATTTTTATCTCTATTTAAAGCCACATTTTATTGAAAGCGAATTATTAAAAGACTGCCATACAAAGAAACAAAAACAAACAATTCTTTCAACTATTGCCAATAAACCTGCGTTAATTCTGTCTAGATCTGAAATGGATGAAAGATATGCTAAATTGGGGTTTCAAATACTTATATGGATCAGGAAATTAAATCGCTTTGCACTAGAGAGAAACCATTAAGTGGAGAAACCTAGATCCCTTAAATGTGTATGATTATACTGCGGTATGAACATTTATTACATAATTGGTTCTTCTCCCGCATTTTAAGTAATTGTCGTCTAAGTTATCGAAGTTTGGTCTTTCAATATACTAATTTTTTCTTCGATCACCTTGCATATAATGTAGTTCTACGGTACATCATACTACACACACAAAATATTAAGGTAATTTCTGAATTTACTTGAAGTATTAGACGAAACAATATTTTCTTCTCTCGCACAAAAAACAGCCAAAATAACCCACATAAATATTTAAAACTGTTCTAATATTTCTTCTTATAAATGTACCAGAATATCTCTAGAATAACTTTTATAGACATAAAAAAACCTACATTCAGTATCCCATTAGTGCAGAGTTCACTCAATAGAAATTACGAAGTTATAGTTATAGGCATATGCAGTTATCGGTTTCCAATATATACTTAACGAGTTTTTCCTCCTTTTTTAACCTTTATCGCCTTTATGACAAATAACCATTTAGAACGTATTCTTAAGAACTTTAAATAATTATATCAGTGCTAATAAACAATAACTGCAAATACTTTAAAACAAAATACATAGTTTACCCAGCTAATAGCAGTAAAACAGGCATCATATTGAACGTAAGCCAATTAGTTATAAAATATCTCATTCGCCCGTAAGGGGACATAAGTTACGGCTACGTGTTCCTCGCGTAGTTACTGATCAAATAAACAACAGAATATTTTGCATTTGCGCAGAAATTAAACTGTGAATGTGTGAAAATATAAGTCACGTTTTTAAGAGGAAATTTTGTCATGTAAAATATTAGTAAATTTGATAAGTATGGGATCGATAACTGAATACACTTGATCAGTGTTATATAACCTAATTTTTGTTTATTTTTACATTTAAAAAAAATAGGAATCGTTCTTCGTTTGACCATTAGATAACCCTAATATGTTTCAAGTAATAAAAGTATTACTCCGTTTAAATGAATTGTCTTATTTAGACTTGATGTTGCACAAGCCCCGACTATCAAGCTGACTGACTGTTCTTTTTTCCAAATACATACCAAGTGTTGACCAGTAGATTCATTTTGTGTGTGTGTGCGTGTGTTGCGTGCGTGCGTGGGGGAGTTAGTGGGTAAGTAAGTAAGATAGATACAGGGAGAGAGAAGTGAGAGAATTAACCTTTAGCTTACGGGGCCCATTTTTCCGATTCCCTCTTTAGAGCGGGAAATTTCCTACCCCCTTTGTAAGAGCGGCCATTATGGGGATTAAATATATATATATATATATAAATGCAAATAGAGTTCCCAATATTTATTAGGTTACTGTATATTTTCACACCTCATAACAAACCTATATGCACATACACACTCACAGAATTATTTAATTTTATAGCAAAGTGCAAAGAGATGTAAAATAAAGTCATTTCTTTAACTACATTATCTTAAACCCATAAATGTACACCTCTATTAACTTATCTGTTGAAAATTGTTCTCATTTGCAACAAGCTTATCAGATTTTTCAGCTGCGCTATTATTTTAAGAGATAAGCCGAAATGAACTTTCAAAGTATCCTTGATTAAAACAATTGCACTAATCATTTAAAAAATATCTTTTTGAAGTTACGTTTGTAAGCTTTCATGCATCTGACGTACTGATAATTCGTTATAAAGCATCTAATGCTCTTATCTAAACAGGAAATTTTCGATGTAAAATCTCTTATCTGTCTGATAAGGATTTACATTATGGATTAGGATTGTTTAATCAACGTTTGTGTGTCGCGTTTGATTGTTTTCTTTTTGACTGAAAATACTTACTGTAATTAAGCTTTAGTAGGAAATGGAAGCCTTTTAAAATATGAATCACCTTCTTTATTTCATTTCTTAAGAACGTTTTAGCATCTTTCGGATATTTTATAAATATTTCTTTTTTGTTTTAGAATGTGAATTTTTGCAACACTATCCTCAAAAATTTGTAGTAGTGGCGAGTGAAGTAAAAAAATTTCTTAATAAATATTAATTCTCATTTTACGTGTATTTTTACAGTAACATGCATAACTACACAAGCAAATATCATATTTATATTTACATTTAACGTTACAATCAACATTTTATGGTAATATATTTAGCGAATATTATTCATGTAAAAGTTTCTGACACTCTGAAGAAGAACGGGTAATAAATTCTATCGATATATAAATAAAAAATGTGTGTATATATATATATATATATATATGTATTTTTAATTCAAATAATGATGAAATGGAGTTTAATATACATACTTGCATTTGTAGAATTTCTCTGTCAAAATAAGAATTCGAAAATTAACCAATTACGTCTATAAACACACAAAGACACTCATACATTCTGAATTTTAGCTTTCTTGAATTCAAGTTTTCATTTTTCAGAAAATTAAATGTTCCTCGGGTTTAGAGTAATTTTTAATTCAACACGCAGAGATACAAAAGCATATATTATAAGTCTCTCTCTGTATATACAGATATATATATATATATATATATATATATATATCTGTATTTATATTATATATATATATGTAGTGTAATGTTTGACTAGAAGCGCTGGTTAAAACGAAAGTGTGATTCCCCCCACCCCTCTACCAATCAGAGATTGGGTAAGGGGCGTTGAACCCAAGAGGGTGAAGGGGGTCGTCGGCAGTCAGTAAGAAAGGAAGAGATATGTGTGTGTGTGTGTGTGTGTGTATCGACTTCGAATAAGCTCCTTTACTGTGAGTTGATGCATCGGTTGTTGCTTCTTTCTATAATTCTGGTGAATAAAAATATTTACTACACATCTGACTCCAAATTCTTCAGTGCTATAATATGTATGAACATGCATGCTTACATACGTGATCGTGTTCACGAAATACATACTATATTTTTTAAAGAAATAAAATATAGTCTTAATAACGTTTTCAACGGTATATTTCAGCTTTTAAAAATCATGCCAATTACGACACCATATTTAAAATTTTATTCAGCCTTACTAATCTCTTTTCAAAGAAAGTAATTTGTTAATGGAAAGCTTTTACATTTGTTACTTTTGTTTATGGAAATGTTACCTTCAATTTAGACATCGAACACAAATAATATCGTTCTTTTTTATCGCGACAGAACACATAGATGACAATACACTTGGAATTTTCGCTTGCTTATAACTATTTTAAATACTATCCGGCATAACAAGTGACTTTAAGGAATGTTGAAAATGATAACTATATGGCACTTATCCCACTGATCCCTTGCCATGTTTTCTGTAAAATAGCAGTTTTAGAGACACCCCATGACCTTTTAAAGAGACACGTAATACGGGAAAATAAAATTAAAAATTTTCTCATTATGCATCCTTAAAATAGCTATTTTATTTCTTCATACACGAAAACATTTGAACAAAGTATGCTTTTAAAAACTGTCAGTTTTAATTGAAGTCTGCTGTCTTCATAAATGCTAAAACTTGTTAATAAACAAAATGTAAAATTTGAAGCAAAACTTCACTATTTTTTTGCCGAGTTTGTGTATGACGATCAACAAAATAAAGTTAAAAATGAAGACTTTGATCCTAATACTATCTTGAATTCATTAGAAAACGTGAACGAAAGCGAATGCAACATTCCACACGGCTAAACAGATATCAAACTTGCATGAATAAAACAAAAGAACCCAAACAATTTATTATAGAGAAAAACCCTTGTTTAAAATTTATTTTACAGAACGTTTTTACAATTTATTTTAGAGAACCTTGTTTACAATTTTCTCTAAAAACAATTTATTTTAGAGAAAAACTTGTTTGGAATCCTACTTCAGGGGTCGAGTACAGTGGTTTTCGTCAAATTTCGATTTTTTTCAAACATTTTTATAAGGAGTTATTTTTAGGTATTTTCGTTCATTCAAATATTATACTTCACTTGTGGGGGTGTTTATCTTGCTGTACAACAACGTTGCAGTATGATTTTAAAGGAGCATAAAATAAGTCTTTAGAACTTTAAGAAGAAAAACTTGTTTTATAAATACTAAGAAATGTTCATGAAATAAAAGTAGCAAAGAATCTTTCCCAACCTTGTTAAACACAAGTTTTGTCAAGAAATCTTGTAAAAAGGTTCTCATTACGTTATTCACTTTTAATTACTACATATAGTAAATAGATATAATGTTTAAATTTACGGGCTTTTTTTTAAAAAGGATTTTTAACAACTTACAGCTACGTAAGCACCTTCTTGTATCCACTAATTTTAAAGAAATGCTCTCTCCAAACGGTGTATTTTAACTTGATTCAGTTTATTGTTATTCAAGTCGATTAAGTTGATGGCAATTAAAAAAAATAGTATGAAAGCAGAGCCTCACACTATCTTATATATATTTCACTTTCTCTTTTTCTTAAATATGAAAGAGACTAATAACAGGATTTCATTCAGTATATTCTTAAATTTTAATACTCAAAATAATGCAAAAGTAGTAGTAAATGCGAAAATATTACATAATAAATAGAAAGTAAACAGTGACTTTATTTTTGTGGATTTAGACAAAGATTTTATAAATTATTCATAGGCGGCTTGTGTACAAGAAGCGAGAATTTGAGATATATAGAGTTGTTTAACTGTTTTTTACGCATGAGGAAAAAAACATGAAAGGTGCGAAGTGCAAAAAAAAAATTGCCTTTCACTCAGGTCTGAGAGAAGTTACAGAAAAGAGAAGTAAACAATTTAAAAAGTTTAATTCATCAAGCAATATAACTTATTTAATGCTTGAACACAAAAAAGAGCCTCTTAGAAAGGAGGACGGTATAGAAACAGAATAACATTTCAGTTAACAAGAACATTGCAGCAAATTATAATATATAATCCTAAATCAATAAAACTAATATACGGTCATACTGTGTACACCACAATTTCACAATTATATTGATGTGAGTTTTAAAATTGTTTGCTAATCGTGTGCTATGCCACTGAAAAAAAATTAATTAATATATATATATATATATATATATATATATATATATTTAAATGACACTTAACGCGCGATATGACTCATGTTACGCTGTGTCTCTGAAGCAGCGACATCTCTACATTAAATTTTAGCTTTTTCTTAACTGACAAATTTAATATAGTAACTGTATTTAAATTTCCTTGTCCAAATTTTTACTTGAAATGTTATTGTGATAATTTGCAATGTATTTTTAGATTGTTTACTTTGTTCTAATAATTTCCATCTTATACTGAACGGTATCCTTTTTTTTTAATATTGTTACGGTCCCCTCTTTTATCCGAGTTATTTCCCATTTCTCCTTCGTTTGTCCAGTCTCTCTCACTTCAAAGACGAACTTAAAATATTTTCCAGTGGGTGTCAGAAGGATCACCCAATTTGCTATGATGTCAAACTTAAAATTGGGTATGTATTATTTCATATGTCATTCCTAGAATGTGGTTTCACATTTATCTTTAAGGTGAGGTTTCTGCTTTGAAACAAACACTGTCAAGCAGATATTGCGCAGTTTTCTATAATAAAACGAATTGAAATATTCAACGTTACCGAGGTTGAACAGAAGAGGAGATTTTCGCTATAAATTTAGATTTCGGCATTTAATCAACGTAATTCAAAATATCAGACACCAAATTAAACTTACTGCCACTCCAGATCCTAAAGTGTTTGAAGGAGTTTTAAATATATTGAGTTCATTAAAAGTTATTTAAAAATTGAGGATATTTCTTGACTGCGAGTGGGGATGTCGATTACCCTAGCATCCGGTCATAAATTTTTTCTTCTCCTCGTGTAGGCGTCGAAGTGTCAATTGAGGATGTATTCTTGGCTTAAGATGCGATACGGTTTAAATTATTATACCCCCCTAGTTACAGTGTTGGTGGCTTTAATTTGAGAATTTTCTTAGAAGTTACTGTATATTATTTATTTATTTATTTATTTGCATTTGTCTGGACACTGTTTTTTTTGCAGTACCCAATTTAAAATGGTTGGCCATGTATAATTTTTCCAGACTTTTATTAAAACCAGATTTCTTCAAGGTTCTGTGCTCACTTGGCTAGTGTTATTTGCTATGTTTAATCGTAGTTTAATTTTTTATTTTAATTGTTAAATGTGTAAATCCAGATGTGCAGATTCTGGAGTTCCCCGTAAATTCATAAATATGTATTGGTTTTCGTTACTGTAAATATGTAGTAATGAACCAAGAAGTAATGGTGCTATCGTTTTCTCAAGCCGAAGAGGAGGTCAGCTGTTAGTGACACCTGTCTTCAGACACGGGTGTCCTTGTGGTTGGAGTAAGCTACCAATTTGCTGATTTGTTCAAATTTCCTCAAGAATCTGTACTGGTTTACCTAAAAATACATTTGTATGTAGCATGTCTAAAAGTGTCATTTCTAAGTGGTATTATAGTCTTGAATTTTTATTCCTTAGAGAATAAGTAATGATTTTCCTATACTGCCAGTTCGTGGCATGCCTACAAACATTCACCTGGTTTTTATTGCCTAGAAAGAAACACGAATCAACCAAGAAGCATAAGTGCTGTGTTCACCTGTGCTCTAACACAAAATTGGAACAAGTTCAGAAACCATTCTACTTTGAGGGCCTCAAAAATCTAGTGCTTTGATGAGCAGTAATTGGTACGTAGTTTTGTACTTTACAATTAATCTTTTTACAAATGGATTAGGTAACGCTGTTTAGATGTTCAGGGCATATTTTAAAACTTGTACTTGGTTTAACTTTGTTGCATATGGATGCTAATAAACCAAGAATATTTGTGCTATTTTTTCAGTCCGAATTGTTTGTCTGCACCATAGCGCAAGCCCGTCACAGCCGTGCCTCAGGTTAGAATATGTACTGAATCTTTCTAATTAAATTTTTAAAAAAATCTGTTCTGGTTAGACATTCAGTTTTTCCTATATAGAAACGAAGTTTACTTTTGAATTTTGAATCATGTGAGAAAACGCGACTCTGTTTAGATGCTGCTAGTTCATTCCATAATTAAAATTGTGTATCTGGCATTCCTTTCCTAAAAATAAAAATAAAATTGCTAAGAAGTACTGATGCTATTCATTTGGTGGGGAAAGATTTCATGGGTCCTTGCGCAAGAAGAAACAGCTGTTACGGGTAAGACACCCTACGTAGATTTGCAAGCTACAATTTAATGGTTAAGATCTTATCAAGAAGTATGGGATAGCCTTCTCAGTAAGTCCACGAGTGATGGATTCAGTGACAAAATGTTCTGCAGCAAAACGGCTGTACTACAACAAAATAAAAAAAAACACTGGCCATACGATTTCTTGTGAAGCGCAGCATGCCAATAAAACAGATGAGACAGCATGCCAATAAAACAGAACATAGATTAAATAATAGCTGTTTCCTGCAAAGATTTGCAAATAAACGGAGAGTTGGGCAATCGCACTTTAAATATATTGTCAAATTTGTAATGAACCAAAGATAAACACAGCTTAGGTACAGAAACAAATTATGTTCTCATTGAAGATCTTAGGGTCTGAGCACTACCAGCATTTAAAAGTATACCCCTTAACGTTTTGTTTTATTTACCAACTTTGGATAAACAACGGAACTACATAATGGACGCTTCAAAGTGTGTTGCGTTCCAAGCTGGTCTGCAGCCAAAACAACTCCAATACAATTAACTTCCAATGCCAGCTGACTTCCTGACACAAATGTCTAGAGGGGTAAAAAAACTGTCTGATATCCTCAAGTGCACTAAGACAAGTACTTCGGAACCATTTTAAATCTGCAACCTTGCTCGAAGTTCTTTTTACCTTTCGTTCTGACCTTAACTATTCATAAAACTCCTCTACAGCAGATAGTATATTTAGTCTCCTTTTTGCTATAGTTGAAGGTTGTTAATTTTAATGGCAATGAAAGAGACTATACAATAAACACCGTACTATCCGGTAACGGATTATCTGTGCACTACAAAAGAAAGTTTAAAAATTATAATTGTACAAGGATACTGTAAATATTCCTCGTAAAATGCTTTTACTACGTATAAGACTTTTTTCTCAATCTCTATATATAAAACAGTTCCGTAACTCACTGACTGACTGACTCACTGACATACAACCACAGACCAAACCGCTGGACCTAAAGGGCTGAAATTTTGCATGGCGATTCTTCTTATGGTGTAGGGGTGCACTAAGAAAGATTTTTGAAAAATTCTTCTTAGATTTTTTTAAATTAAATTTTTAAGCTGTTTTTTAAACTTTTTTTACGTTTGCATTTAAAATAATAATTTGAGGGTTAAAAATTTATATCACGAGAAAGATCATGCAAATTACTTTAAAATGAAATCTTTTTCTAATCTTTACCTCGATTTTCTGATTTTTGGTGAATTTTTAATGAGTAATTTTTAGAATTTAATTTATTAAATGCTGATCACGTTTGCCGATTTCTTTTTCTGGTACTTTAAATAAATTTATCGTCACGTGCATAACAACTAAATAGACAAAAATATATTTTTTCTTTCTAATGCAGCAGACGATTGGATATTATCCAAAAAAATAAATATCCCTTACGAATTTTTTATAAATACACACACATATATATATATATATATATATATATATATATATATTTACATCAATTGTATACATTGATCGTCGTATTTATTATAAATATATATATTTATTTTTTTTGGTATTAATTGCATACATTGACCATTGTATTTAATTTGAATGTACTCCGTAGAGAAGTGTGGGTTTTCAGATAGTATAAGATAATTTATCAAGGAAAAAACTGGTTAAGCTGGTTTTATTGCATTAATTACATCTTATATAAATCTCCAAAATAATAATTTATTTCAAATCTCCTATTGTTCACTTTTACAGTGTACAGGGCCGTTATTTGATTATCTGCCTTTTTTTTAGTCTACTCCCAAATTAATTAGTATGTATAATAGGAAGTTAAGTGTATTCATATATATATTTAAGGTTCCGCTACACTTCACTTTCACGTTATTTAGAAGCTCGCAATTTAACACAATATCGAAGTTTCAAAATATGACGTTGAAACTTGTGAGAGACGCGAAGCAGAAACGTACACCCCTCGAAATCAGAACTAAACATCAAAGATGGCACCAAACGATATTTTGAATTTTTTTTAAATTTCCCAACTTCTGTCTGCCTTTTTAACTATGAAAAATCCTTGTTTTGGTAATAAAATGAAGTTCATATCCCTTAATTGCAATATCATCGTAATTAGGAATTTATAGACTGAGTGTTTTGAAGATTAAATTAAATATTCTAATATTAAATAACTGCTTTTTTCCCCATATTAATAGATTAAATGTTCAAGCATACCTCATTCATGCTAATAAATATATCTTATAAGGAAACCCTCCTCTGGCTTCCCTTTCATTCTGAATAAAAGATTAATTTACTTTTGTTATAATAAAATTAAAACTTTGGCTTAAATATTGAAATAGAAATAAAATTAATGAAAATTTGAATTTGCTGATTAAAATTAATTATAATACGCAATATATATTTCAGTAATATAATTTTATAGTAAAACTTTTATGATTATTTTTAAGTAAAGACAGGACAATACCTAGAGCGAAATCATCAGTTCTCACACATTATTTATATATATATATATATATATATATATATATATATATATATATATATATATACATGTCTCCAACAAGAAAATGGCAAAAGATGGATGCACTACTTGGATCAGTGGTTGCTAGAAGATAGTAAAATAAACTTGATATCGTTGGAAATATGTATGTTTACTGGATTTAGATTACCTTCCACTCGACACTAATATTTTAAGGAGGATGACTGCAATTTCAAGAAAAGGTGAGAGCAGGCAAACCACACGCATATAATATATATATATATATATATATATATATATATATGTGTGTGTGTGTATATATATATATATATATATATGTGTGTGTGTGTGTGTGTACGCTTTAATCATTTGATTCGAGCGCGGGGT